>JABUQX010101651.1:35000-65152 GCA_015478945.1 Trachelipus rathkii
TGATATTAAAATGCTAAAAATAAAAAAAAATTTAAATTATTAGAATAAGCTGCAAGTGATAAAAACCACGATAAAGTATCTAATACAAGGCATTTCCTTGATCAAAATAAAAAGTGATTCATCCTTTAAATTAGAATTTCTTATCGAAGTCTGGTTTAAAGGAAAGACGTATCATAATTGATGATCTTATTAAACACCAACCAATGGTAACCAAGTATTTAAACAATAAGAGAACTATATGTATTTGTGGCCCCTAAAAGTGGAGCGTATTTTTGCACTAAGATTTTAGTATGACTACAAAAAAAATCAGCTGAAGATTATATATCATTTAAAATAATCCAGAAGCACTAGTATTACAAAAATGTAGAAACCCTTGATCCTCGATTTGGCTCCAACTCCGTCAATATATATTTTTAAGAAAATGCCACTATTGTTCTGTTGACTCAGTAGGATGAAGTGGATTATCATGGTAGGCAAAATCATTCATCCGAATGAAGGAAATCATCTGTGAAAGTCGATCTACCAGCCGGTAGAGGAACCATCTTCGAAGGTGATTTACCAGCCGGTTCTACAACAGTTTTGCGCAAAATAATTGAAAAACTTGATATTCCATAGGTTACTCTTCTTTCACTTGATTCATTTTATAAGGTCCTTTCAATAGAACAACATGAACGTGAAGTATAACGGAGTGAAGTGTTAAGAACAAATCTTCTATTTTAGTGGAACGTAATCACTATATTGAAATTTATTCCTTCTCCATGTGCCTTCGTAGAAGAAAAAACAATATACTATAGTAGCAGTGAATATGTGTAACTGCCATTGTAGATAAGGTACGATAACTAGCTATATATAAGATATATAATATATATATAAATGGTTTTTATCAATATTTAATAATTTGTGAATATTATATATATTCAATTTATATTGATATATTTTAAATGTTTTAAATTATATTTGATATGATTCTTTTCTAAATAATATAAAATAGAATGTAAAATATATAAAGTAATGTGTTATTGTTTTTTAATTATATAATAAGATAAGATATATATTATAAATGTATAAAGTATTATATATATATATATATACTAGATGGTGATTCAACTTCGTACAGGTTATCTATTCGCTATACAAGTAGCAGTGGTATGACGTGCCAAATTGGTTGAGGGAACTTAAGTCCATTTACAGGATGAATCGTTCTTCTTTGTTAACCAGAAGGTTTTATATCTAATATATAAACTCGGCTTCCTACTACTATGTTTCTATTATGTGAAGTTGCCTCTATAGTGAGAAGCTAGATTAGTATTACTAGTGTCGACGGAAAAAGTCACGTTGATAGAACCTGCGTATTAACTGGAGTGCCTATCTTCCTGCTTTCCAGCAGATTTGGTGTAGATTCTTGAGAAGTTTCTTCGTTATTTAAACATTCTTGAAATTGATATAAAAAGTTGACGGAAAGATAGCCATTGTTACACAGAGGCTGGGAGACCTGAGAAATAGCTTGTATGACTTGTTCACCGTCGTATCATACGGCCTGTTGCTTGAAGATTATTCCTTTGATGTGACATCTTGAAATTGTTATAAGTGTCGACAGAAATAGCCATAGTTAAACTGAAAGTTGGTAGGCCTGAGGTATTAACAGGGTGACTGATGGTCGCGTTATCACAATGCTGGAATTTTCTTCTTGGATCTGGTCTGCTCCTGGGAGGGAATTACTACTGTTTTGATTGTCCGCTTCCTTATCGCCAGAGAGACTAGCTATGTAGTAAAAGTAGTTGGTCTGCATCTTCTTCTTGAATGTCTTCCCTTATCTGCGACGATCTCACATTGCTGTGTAGGTTTAGACTATCGAAAGCATTTTCTTGAAAAGATACTCTCGGAGGCGATGATAGTATTCTTCTTCTATTCTTAGCCTCCTGCTAAAGGGGCTGGCACGGGCTTTACGAGTGGGCGGCCAAATTTCTGCACACACAGTGAGGGTGTCTTCCTCTGCGTCTGTAAGCGGAGTGATCGGTCTTACTTGCGGTACCGAGGAGAGGCGGGACAGCTGCTTGCGGCACAGTAGGAGAGAGAGACCAGGAACTGCTGCTTGTGTAGTCGTTGCTGTGGACACTGCCATAACAGGAGACGGAACGATGACCAAAAAACAACATAGATCCATTAGACTAGTTCTTCCAATTGCTCAAAAAGCTAAAGTGCGTGTTTGTTGCAGCTACAGTTGGTTCGAATTGTTGTTGAAAGAGATCTTCAAAAGAATTACAATTTGGGATGTGCTTCCCCAGTTTTCAATTTTCAAAAATTCTTTTAATTAAAGAAATAAATAAATTAGAGCACTCAGAAATTATAGCATTAAAATGTCATAATTTAAAATAGTCAAAAAATAATATGTTAAAAAAAAATAATTTTCACTCCCATAAAAAAAAAAAAGTAAAAAAAAAAAAGAAAAAATGAAAAAATTGATTTAAGATATATATATATAATTACAGATATAATAAATTTGTTACATATATTTAAATATAGTATATAATATAATAATATAATATATAATAAGATATAATAATATAGAAATATAAATATATATATAAGTATATGATATATTAATATATATAATGATATAATATGTATGAAATATAATAAATCATATAATAAAGGTATATGAAAGTAATATAATAGTATATATATTAAATTTTAAGTATAAAAATATATAATAATGTATATATATAATAAGTAAATATAATAATAATATTAAAAAAAATAATATAATATAATATAATAAGGTATTTAATATGATACCGGTATATATCATATATATATATATGATATATTAATAAATATATAGTTATATATATAATATATATATATAAAGAAGTAAAGAGGTATAAAGAGAAAGTCATAAGCGGAAGCCGAAAGAGCTTGCTACCTATTTAAAAGAAAAAAAGTCATAAGATACAGAAAGAAGAGGGAGAACAGGAAGAAAAGATAATTAATGGGAGGTAAAAAGAAAATATTGAATAAAGAATTTGCACTTGAAGAGAAAAGAAAAGATACAAGTAAAAGATCGAAGAAAGAGTATGGATAAGAGAGAATAATATGAAAGTAAGAGCGAAAGAGAGATATAAAGAGACAGAACAGAGAAGAATATAAGAGAAAAAGAGGGAAAAGAGTAACGAAGGAAAGAAGCAAGAGAAGAAAGTAGAAATCTAATAAGCCTACCAGGAGCCGACACTTCTCAGTGCAACTGCCCTAGAGAAAAAGAGAAAGTAGAAAAAAGTGTAACTAAATAAAATAAAGTGAATGACGACAAGATCGACGAAATTTAAAAAAGAAAAGAAAGAGCAAATAATTAATAAGTTGCAAAATAATAATTACGTAGACGATATTCGTACAAGCATTGCAGTTAAAAGATGGAATGAAACCCCAAAATATTGCCCCTCACATTCATGATCCTGAAGTTACACAAGCGATAAATCGTCTTAAACACGGGCAAGATGATTTTGAAAAGCTTAGCCTAGCAAGAAGAGGAATTTCCAAGTATGTATTTTATTATTTTTAAAATTATTATATCGTTATATAAAAAAGTTCTAAATAACTTATTCATGAGTAATATAAAAAGTGTGATACTATCTTAGATATTCTATGTATTTATATTTCAGAGATGATATCACAAAATCATATAGGAAATTAGCTGGCTTAGTGCATCCAGATAAGTGCAAAGAAGCAGGAGCTGAAGAAGCCTTTAAAATACTAAATCAAGCCAAGAACAATCTTTTGAAGTTGCTTTCTGAAACGACTGTGTAATAGTTTAATTTTTAAACTTCAGAACGAGTTGCCTTTGACACAGTTATAATGATACGGTAAAATGTTGTCTTAGTAATGTAATTTACCGGGAAATAGGTAAAATTTGCAATGCTTAGTAAATATTTTGAATTATATTACCGTATTTTTATTTATATTTTAAAAACTAGTATTTATAACTTGTCTGGCATTATATGATTCAGTTTTGAGTCTTCCAGACTCGAAAATACAATACAATATAAGAGAAGAAAAATGAGTAATTTTAAGTAAATATGAGTTTAGGTGTCTAATTGACATTTTTTTTAATGAAATACAAAAATATTTTGATTTTTTATTATTGTATAATAATTCAATATTAGTGTCTTAACAGTTTTATAATATAATATAAATTATTCAAGTATTATATACTTATACTATAAATTTAAACGTACACTTATTTGAGCTTAAGTAAATTTTCACATTACATACTAATTAACTATAAATTTTATAACAACTTTATATAAACTTTATGTGTTTGACAGAAATTATTATTTTCTAATAAATTATGCAAATTTAAAAATTTATATAATTATTATTTGTATTGTTTATAAAATTTGGAGTTTTTTTTTTTAGCATTTTAGTCAGCATTGAATAAATAATATAATAAGTGTTGAGGTCAATTTATTAGTGAAATAATGCAAATTTTTACAAAAAGCAAGAAACGCGTAATTTATTATATATAGTTATTTTATTAAGGATGATCTTAAATATAGACTGTATATTATTTATGAATAATTTTCATACTAGTATGTTTATTTTATATATATATTCACTTATTAATTACAAATTATCATTAGTATTTTGAATGATATCACAGATAGGAAATCATTATAATAATAATTTATATAATTATTTTTAACTATATCTTAGAATGTAATTTTATTATTAATATATTATTATTAACGCTTATATTATACCTTTTTATCTATTTATCTAATATATTTTTATCATATTATTATTAATTTATTATTTATAATGTACCACACACTTTAATATTATCACAGAATTGTTATTAAGAATGTGTGCATACGTCATGTGTAGAAGAAGCATTTGATAATATTTTTATGTATATGTATATAGGTATTTTGTATTTTTAACATATAATTGTCTTTTGTATTTTTTTGCATTTGTATGAATATAATGTGTTTTTGTTTTTTACAATATAATGTATAAATTATCTATTATTTATATTAAAATATGATACATTTATATTGATGATTTTATTATTATTTAAATATAATTATTATTATTGATTATTATATTGTTGAGTTCATTTTGTGAGTTTGGGTGTATTTTTTTCTAGCATTTTAAATTGAAATTTTACTATAATTATTTTTTTATTTACAGTAATTTAGATTAACTTAAATTAAAATATTATATTTCAATTTAAGACTCATTCGCTCATTAAAAAACCTGTTGATATTTTATTTTAAATAAATTATTTTTCTTATTAAATCTTTTTCCTATCATTTAGATTTTAATTTATTTCACTTTTTAAATTTATTTTTATCACAAGTTTTTTTTTTTTTTACATTTATTAGAAAATGATTTCTATTTCAACACCCCCTTGAGTTTGTTTTCTTCACTTAAATTAAATTTTCCATAAATAATCTCATTTTGAAATTATATTTTTTGGTAAAATTTTATTATCTATAATAATTTATGATATTTATTTATAATCCAGGTTGAGTATTTTATTAAGCATATCATGTATGAAATAAATATCAAGAACATTCCCGTATCATTTTCCGACCAAAATATTCTATGTATTTCGTAAATAAATATGTCATGAAATATAGTTTCACTATAAAATTTATATATTTAATATTAGTTTTTTTATTTAGAGTGTGATGTTATTCTATTATAATATTTGAGATTACTGGTTTTATTATAATTGGACTTTTTCATATATTTGTATTTTATATAATCCTATAATTTACTCTATTTTATTACAGTATTTGCTTATTAAAACTGTTGACTTTAATAGAATATACAAAATATATATTTTTTAACTGATCCTTGACTGAAATATGTTGTAGTACTTTATCTTTTTAAATTATAGTTTACGTAAGGTTATTTAATATAATTTAGTGCAAAATCATGTTTAAAAAGTTAAATTTTTTATCTCCTAAAAATTCCATCTATATTTTGAAAATTTATTTTTGGCGTAGAGCTATATTCAAAGTTAAAATATTTTTTTTATATCAGGTATTATTATTTCCCAGATTGACTATTTTGAAAAACATAAGTATAGTTGCTATTATTATTATTATGTGAATTATTGACTCTATTATCTATAAATATGACTAGTAAATAGATGTGATATTTATTGATTTGATATGATTTAAGATTTTCATATACATTAAAATCACTTGTTTTATTATTATTTATTTTATAATTGATATTTTATATTCAAAATTTGGATTTTAATATGAGAGAAGTTGAAATCAAATATTAATATATTTTATTGTTATTTATATAAATAAATATAACTATTTATTTTAAATCTTTCTTCTTATTTTTATCCTTTTTTTTCTTTTTATAAATGATATTATTGATCATATTTATCATTTTTTGAGATTACTATATAATTTTTAATCCGAATTTTAAACTCTTATCACAAATTATACTGATTATCAATATGACTCATGGTAAGTATTAATATTTTAATACTATTATTTTATTAAATAAATTTAATTTGGTAAAATTTATTTATTATATAATGATAGTGAATGTCTCTTAATTTAATTTATATAATTATTTTCACATAATAAAAACTAATATAATATAAAAAATTAATATTGATGAAAATTTTATTCTAATTTTAAAATCTAAATTTATTTAAATAGATAAGAAATTTCAAACTGGATTAATATTTATTTTTTATTTATATAGTTTTTAGGTTTTGGTCCATTAATATAATTCTGACATGTGTATTTTATTTTCTTATTATTGATTATATATTTAATATTTATTTTTAGTTTTTATTTATGTATTTATCAATATTCCTCGAAAATAAAATTCATGATTGTTGCATTAGTTTGTGAAACTAAATAACCCTTATTTTGTTATTTTATTAATAAATAATAATTTATTTATAAACTTTTTTCTAAAATTAATTTATTATTAATTAACATTATCTTATTTTATTATTAATTTTCATTAACTAATTTCAATCAAATAATCATTATAATGACATCTTTAAAAGTTAACGTTTATTCATTTATCTACTAAATTTCAAGGAAGAGAAGGAATTATTTGGTAAAAATTATTATCCTTAAAATAATTTATTGAGAATGTTTATTTTTAAACTGATGATATTTTCAGCAATATTGAAAAATATAATTATTAATTATTAGTGTTATTTTTCAATTATTGAAATAGTTACTTAATTTCTATAAAAAAGACTATGAGTCTGAGATTTATTAATAGTATTTTTAGCTATTCCAGTTTCATTATTATCACTGATATGTTATTAGTATATTGAAATCATTATTTCATAGTTAGTTGATTTTTAATTTAATATCTATATATTATTTATTCAAATTTACAAGGTTTATGTAAATAATTAAATCCTATTATTATTATTTTTTATTATTATTATTATTATATTGATTATTATTATTATTATTATTATTGATTATTAATTATTATAATTATCTATTATTATTATTATTATTATTATTATTGTTACTTTGTTTAAATTAATTTAAAAAAAAATTTTTATATATCTTATCTGAATAACGCTGTTATGTATTTTTATGTTTAATTAATTTATTATATAATATTTTTACAAATTTTTTAATGTATTTTACTCTCTTAATGAGGAATCACAACGAAAATGGCACTGTGCATCAAATTTTATCAAACATTTATTAAATTATTCGGAAATTCCTTGGAATTGGTGAATAGCTACTAACATAATGATTATTTATTTCAAAGCTCTCACATTTTTAGTTATGATGAAATATGAATGTATTTGATGATGCAATTATTATTATTCACCCAAATAAACTTAATAAAAAGATATCCATAATGTTTTATATTATAATAAATAAATGATTTTATTGGATTTCATTTAAAATGAGATAAATTATAGAATGATTGAGAATGTTTTTCTTTTCAAATTTATTTGACTTTTGACGTTAATTTTTATTTTACTTATTATTATTATTATTATTCAAATATTAAATGTTTCAAAATTTATTTATCAAAACCTCTTATTTTAAATCTACTTATTATTGTTTTATTTTAATTTAAAAAAAATAATTTTAACTTATTATTATTATTCTTAATATTATTATTTTCACTAATATAATTTACATTGATTACTTTTAATTCTTTTTTATTTTACTCTTGATTATTCATCATAAAATATATTATTAGTAAATTATATCTTTATCTCTAATTAATTAGTTACGTAATTTTTCTATTAAAAAATTTATCAACATTTATTATTGAATATATTATTAATAAATCATTTTGTGTGTGATTTTTTATATTATATATTTTGAATTTTTTAAATCGGATATTTTTTACTCTAAGATTATCTCATTTTTAATAAAAATTAATATATAATATTATTATATTGAGTTTTACATTGTGAGTAAAATTTAGCTAATTTCAAAAAGCATAGTAATAATAGCGAATATTATTTATTGAGTATTAAGTATTTTTGGTGTTCTTTAAAATTTATTATATTAATTACTGAGTGTTATTTATTTATATATTTTATTTGAAGATATTTGTATTAATAGAGTTTATATTGATTAGCATATTAAGAGATCTACCTTTTTGGTAATTAGCACCGACGAATTGCTCACATTGCATTTTAATATATTTTAAAAAAAATATTTTATTAATTACTTTTATAGAAAAATATTCACTAACACTTTCTCTATGAAATTTCACAATTCTTATAAATTTAGAACTCTTAAAATTGTTTAAATATAGGTTTTACTTTTTATTGCATCTTCCATTTACTCCCCCTTAAATATATATGGGAGTAATCGTTAATGGCAGAGAAAAGATTTAGTAATATTGTTTTTAATACCTTTATATAAATTTGAGTGATATAATTTTTTATATATCGGAGGTATAATTTTATATTTAATAATTATTGTATAATAATAATAATTATTATTTGGAGCATGCTATATAAATTCCATTATTTATTCAAGTTTTTTATTGTGTATTTTATATTAAAATAGTTATTTTAAGTGTTGATTTTATATTATTGTAATCTGATTTCTTTTAATATCTGAATATTTCAATATTTATTGTTATTATTTATATTATAAACCAAAAAATATTATTTTTATTATAAGTTTATTTTGTTATAATTATTACTATGATTATTTATTATATATTAAATTAAAAAATTTTATACTATTATAAAATTTAATATAACTCCACTATTTCTAAAAATTTCACATTAATAAATTTATTATGAATTCATCTTTAATAAGACCTGTGTTGGAATTTTTGTGCCATTTTCTAAGAGAAGAGACAAAGGGATTGCAAATATTTTTTAGAGTATCTGATGCTAATATTAATGTTATTTATTTTTTACCTGAGTTATTATTTATCTATGTATTATTTTATTATTACATTTTTATGTGTTAATATTATAATTATTATTGACTAGTCTAGGATTCATTGAGATAATAATGATTTATGCCTAATTGTATTTTCAAAGTAAAGATCAAAAATAAACGTTGAGAAAGTTTTAGTTAGTAATATGATTTAAGGAGTTGTCTTAAATATAGGAACGCTGAGTAGTTTTAAATGGTAAACTTCATATTTGTTTATTTTCTTAGTTTTTTAATAAATTACTGAATTTGGGAGTCAGATATTGTTTCCAAAAAGTTTTTGCATATAAGTAAATATTTTCCTGTATTAGAACAAAATTAAATACCTTTCAAGTTATGTGAAAACCTGTTTAATTAAAAATGCTTAACGCATTTACTTAAACTATTACGTTTCTCGAGAGAGCGACTCAATTTTACAATATTTGCTAACTTTCATCTAAAAAGTTATCCTTGTCTTTTTACATTTTTTTTCCTGAAGTTTTTACACAATAATCAATATCTATGAAATTAATTTGGATAACTATATAAATATGCAATAGATTTAAGCGAAGTATTTAGATTGGAAGTGACATGGGAGTAGGTCAATGATTGATAAGATATTTTAAGTAAAAAAAATCAATTATTATTGTACCAATATCAAAATTTGTCCAATACTTATAAAAATATACATGTAAAAGTACAATATAACACAGTAAATATATAATATATATAATGATATTTAATAATGAGAGATTATGTATTATAAAATAATATGGGACGTATTATATAATATATGAAATTAATCTATATTTGAATTAATTTATATATAATAAATATTACACTATATTCATTGAATATATGTGAAAATAATATCACATGTATTATATGAATAATAAAAAATATATAGTCTAAAAACTACACATAAAAAAATTATAACAAGTAAAATTAAATTTTCTATATGATAAAAAAGTTAATTACTATACATTAATAAAAACAGTAATAATAATAAAATTATAGAATGAGGTACTCACACTTTAAAATGTAACATATTTATTTAATCACACTTATAATAATTATCACATTATAGTAATAATATATTATATCATATGTTTAAAATTCTTAAAATTGATTTTAAACGGTATTTTCATTCAGAACCTAAATAATGAGTAATAAAAATAAATCATGAAGATTTCATTGAAATAGTATAACCATAAAAATTCACGACGGATTTGTTTCGCAAATTGACACTGAATAATAATAATAAAAATATAAGATAATAATATATGATATAATAGTATTTATAAATTAACTAATTAATTATATATATAGATATAAATAATTAATACATATCATATAAAATTTGATATAAGTATATCTTTTAAATAATTAATATTATATAATAATAATGAATATAGAGTAATAATCATAATAGCAAAATAATATATTAATAATTAGTGAAATAATAATCAAGCCTCATGTTAAGTTAATTTATATAAAATAAAAATATTTTAACTTCTATAATTAATATAATAATAAATAATAATAATAATAATAATCAAAGATTTTTTTATAAATTTTCACATAATAACATAAATAATTAAGTAAAATCTATCACTTTATATAAAAAGTTAAGATTGAATTTATATCTAATATAATATTTCCAACATTTGGAAATTATTTGGTAAATCTGAAATACTAGTCTTGAGCTGGTTTCGTGAATACGAGCTGGTCAATGGAATGATAGGGGGCAATATCTTCGCAGAATATAGGAGAGAGATTACCTGTCATCGCACGCGATACACACTGTAGAGAAAGATAGCAGCAGAACGAAGGTATATATGTCGGATCTATCGTGGGAAGAGTAACGCAATTCATCTATGACCACACGCGCACACACTTTTTTATGAGATGCTCAGTGATATTCAATTAGTTGGGAAAACCTCTGGCTGACCAAGAGAGAGAGTCGAACGAGAATATGTACCGTCTTCTTGCACCGTATGACTCGTTTCACGCATTATATTACGTCGGGTCGAGAGAGAGAAAGAGTACGATTTCCCAAATTTCAACCAACTTTGTAAATATGTGATTCTTAAATTGAGTTTTTAAAGCGCGGTATTTTTCAGCCATTTGAAAAATAATGGTGTTGCATGAAAGCAATTTCAGAAAAGCAGAAAAGCGAATTATTAATAGTGTTTAGGTGTCGTGTAATTGACGGTTTTTTGTATATATATATTTTATATACAACTTTTAAACTATCACCTCAACAAAATATTTATCGATTTAGTGTGTGAAAAGGAACGGCGACTGGGAATAAAAAGATTTCATAAGACTCTAAATACGCGAGCGGCTGTAAATTTTCAACTTATCAAATTTAGGAAACCTCTTAAAAGATACGATTTTCCTAAATTTCAACATTTGAGAAAATTATTTGGTAATTCCTTAAAATTTGAGTTTTTAGACTGGGATTTTGAGTCATTGTGAAAAAATAAGTGGTTTCCAATGAAAATGCAAATTCTCAAAAAGCAGAAAAGCGATCATTTATTAATATAGTTTTTAAGTGTCTTAAAATTTGATGTTTTTTTTTTTTATATCGAAATTTCAATATTTGTTTTTATATACAAATATTTCATTAGTTGAGTAAATAAAACCTGTTTTAATAAAAGTTTTAACTTTTAAAATATGTTTTTCTTAATTTTCACATTACAAATTTAGAACTCTTAAAAAGTACGATTTTTCTAAATTTCAAATTTGAATTATTTGGTAAATCTTTAAAATTGAGTTTTTAACGGTAAATTTTCACTTGAAAAAATAATGTGCTCATTGAATGCCGATTTCAAAAGCAGAAAGCGAATTTTATTAATTAGCTTTTAGGGTGTCTTATATATGTGACGTTTTTTAATGAACTAAAACTATTAATAAATTCGTTTTCTGCTTTTTGGAAATTCGCATTTCAATGAAAGCCATTATTTTTTCAAATGCTCAAAATACCGTTAAAAGAACTTCCAATTTTTAAGAAATTGAACCCAAAATTTACCGGTTGAATGATTTAGGAAAAATCGTACTTTTAAGGAGTTCTTAAATTTGTAATGTGAAAAATTTAAGGAAACGCGTATATTATGGAGAGTTAAATAATTTTTTTATTAAAACAGTTTCACAACTATGAAATATTGGTATATTAAAAACAAATATTGAAATTTCATTAAAAAACGTCAATTTAAGACACCTAAAACTATTAATAAATTCTCCTTTCTGCTTTTTGAAATTGGATTTCAATGAAACACATTATTTTTTTTTAAAATGCTCAAAATACCGTTCAAAAAACTCAATTTTTAAGATTTACCAAATAATTTCAAATGTTAAAAATTAGGAAAATCGTACTTTTAAGAGTTCTAAATTTGTAATGAAAATTTAAGAAAAATAAGTAATTTTAAAGCTACCCTTGCACAAGGAATAACATGTTTTTCCATAAAGAAAAAAATTATCTTTTTTTTATTTAGAATATTAAAAACAAATAATTGAAATTTCATTTAAAAAACGTTCAATTTTAAGACACCTAAAACTATTCATAAATTCACTTTTCTGCTTTTTTGATAATTTGGCATTTTCAATGAAACACATTATTTTTCAAATCGGCTGAAAATACCGTTAAATAAATTTAAAATTTACCAAATAATTCAAAATGTTTGAAAATTTAAGGAAAATCGTACTTTTAAGAGTTCCTCAAATTTGTAATGTGGAAAATTTAAGCAAAAGCGTAATTTTAGAAGTTAAATTTTTATAAAAACAGGTTTTCCCAACTAATAAAATGTCCGTTGGTAATATAAATAACAAATATTGAAAGTTCATTAAAACACGTTCAATTTAAAGACACCTAAATTAATATAATTCGCTTTTCTGGCTTTTGAAATTGCATTTCAATGAATGCACATTATTTTTTCAAATGCTGAAAATACCGTTAAAAACTCAATTTTAAGATTTACCAAAAAATTTCAAATGTTGAAATTTAGGAAAATCCGTACTTTTAAGAGTTCTAAATTTGTAATGTGAAAATTAAGAAAAAAGGCGTAATTTTAAAAGTTATAAACTCTTCTTAAAACAGGTTTTCACAAGTCTAATGAAATATTTGGTATATAAAAACGAAATAACTTTGACATATTTTCATGTCAAAAAAACGATCAATTTAAGCACACTTGAGACGTTTTTAATGAAATTTCAAAAGTAATTTTCTTGGGTTTTGTTTTTATATACAGATTTTGTGTATTAAACCTAATAGTCTTTTTAAATAAAGAATTTTAATCTTCTAAAATTACCTTTTTTCTTCTAATTTTAGATCAATACCAAATTTAGAACTCTGATAAGTACGATTTTTTTCCTAAATTCAACCATTGAAATTATTTTGGTAAATCTTAAAGATTGAGTTTGATAGTAAAATATAAAGTATTTTTCCATTTAAAAAATAATGTTGTTTCATTGAAACTGCAATTTCAAAAAGCATAAAGGAGAATTATTAATAGTTTTAGGTGTCTTAAATTGGAGTTTTTTTTTTTCGAAATTTCAATATTTGTTTTTTATATATCCAAAAATTTAAGCAGTATGTGAAACCTGGTTTTAATTAAAAAATTTTAACTTCTAAAATTACGCTTTTCTAAAATTTTCACATTACACAAATTTCACAACTCTTAATAAGTACGATTTTTCCTAAATTTCAACATTTGAAATTGATTGGTAATTCTTAAAATTGAGTTTTAACGGGATTTCAAGCATTGAAAAAAAATAATGTGGTTTTCATTGAAATGCAATTGCTAAATAAGCAGTGAAAAGGCGAATTATTAATTATTTTCAGTGATCTGTGAACGCAGTCTCTAATTATCATATTTGTTTTTATTATAACAAATATTTCATTAGTTGCTGAAAACCTTTTTATAAAAAATTTTAACTTCTTAAAATACGCTTTTTGCTTAAATTTTCACATTACAAAATTAGAACTCTTAAAAGTACGAATTTTTCCTAAATTTCAAACATTTAATAATTATTGGTAAATTCTGAAGAATTTGATGTTTTTGAACGGTTTGTTCAGCGATTTGAAAAAGATAATGTGTTTCATTGAAATGCCAATTTCAAAAAGCATAAAAAGCGAATTTATTTCATAGTTTTATGGTGTCTTAAAATGAACGTTTTTTTAATGAAATTTTTTTAATATTTGTTTTTATATACAAAATATTTCAATTAAGTGTGAAAACCTGTTTAATTAAAAAATTTTTAACTCTAAAATACGTTTTCTTAAAATTTCACATTACAAATTAGAACTCTTTAAAGTACGATTTTTTCTAAATTTTTCAACATTTTGAAATATTTGGTAAATCTGAAAATTGATTTTTAACCGGTATTTTTCAGCATTTGAAAATAATGTGTTTCATCGAAGATGCAGATTTCAAAAAGCGAAAATGCCGAATTATTAAATTAGTTTTTTAGGTGTCTTAAATTGACGTTTCAATGAATTTCAATATTTGTTTTTAATATACCAAATATTTCATTAAGTATGTGAACACCTGTTTTAAATAAAAAAATTTAACTTCTAAAAATTACGTCTTTTTCTCAATTTTCCACGATTACAAATTATGAACTCTTTAAAAGTTACGATTTTTCCCTAAATTTCAACATTAATTTCAACTATATAATCTGAAAATTGATTTTTTAACAGTATTTTTTCAGCATTTGAAAAAATATATGTGTTCCATTGATATGCAATTCACAAAGCAGAAAGAAATTAGTAATAGTTTTTAGGTGTTCTTAATTGACGTTTTTTAATGCGTAATTCAATATTTCATTTATATATTCAAAATACAGTATCTTTGGATTGTAAAACCGAGTGTTTTTTAACATAAAAGAATTTTAACTTCTAAAATTACGCTTTTCGCTTAAAATTTTTCACATACAAATTTAAGAATCTCTTAAAACGTACGAAATTTTTCCTAATTCAACATTTGAAATTAATTTGTAATTGTTTGATAAATTGAAGTTTTTATAACCGTTTAATGGTAATCACAATTCGGTGTGTTTCATTGAAATGCCACAATTTCAAAAGCAAAAAAGCGAATTTTTTAAATAAGTTTTAAGTGTCTTAAATTGATGGTTTTTAAGTTAATTTCCAATATTAGTTTTTATATACCAAATATTTTCATTAGTTGTGAAAAACTTTTTCCAAAAGAAAACAGTTTAACTTTTTAAAATTACGCTTTCTTAAATTTTCACATTGGAATAAATTTACAACTCTTAAAAGTACGATTTTTCTATATTATTTCAACAATTTGGAAATTATTTGGGTAATTAAATAAAATTGTAGTTTTTGAACGGGATTTTCCAGGCATTGAAAAAAATAATGTGTTGTATTATTGGAATGCAATTTCAAAAAACAGAAAAGGGAATTTATTTAATAGTTTTAGGTGTCCTTAATTGACGTTTTTTAAATGAAAATTTCATTATTTTGTTTTTATATACTAAATTTTTCATTATTAGTTGAAAAACCTGTTTTAATAAAAAATTTTATACTTCAAAATTAACGTTTTTGCTTAAATTTTTCAACATTACAAATTTAGAACTCTAAAAGTACGATTTTTCCTAAATTTCAACATTTAAAAATTATTTGCTAAATCTAAAAATTTGAGTTTTTAACTAACAGTATTTTTCAGCATTTGAAAAAAATAATTGTGTGTTTTCACTAAATGCAATAAAATACAGAAATAAGCGAATTCTATTAATAGTTTAGGTTGTCCTTAAATTGACGTTTTTTAATGAAATTTTAATTATTTGTTTTTTATAATATACCAAATATTTCATTAGTTGTGAAGGCAATTTTCACCTAAATCTTTTTGACCTCCTAGCACGTTAAGATTCTTAAATTGTTTTCATCATTACAAAATTCTAGAACTCTTAAAAGTACCGATTTTTCCTAATTTCAACATTTTAAATTATTGGTAAATCTGAAAATTGAGTTTAACGGGATTTTGAGCATTTTGAAAAAATAATGTGTTTCGTTGAAATGCAGATTCAAAAAGCAAGAACAAACGAATTATTAATCAGTTTAAGTGTCTTAGAATTGATGTTTTTTTAATGATAAATTTTCAATAATTTGTTTTATAATACAAATATTTCATTAGTTGTGGAAAACCTTGTTTTAAATGAAAGTTCAGTAGCTTTTACAATTTACGCTTTTATTACGATTTAACATTACATAATTTACAACTCTTAAAGAGTACGAATTTTTTCTAATATTTCAACTTTTGAAAAATTATTTCGGTAATTCTTAAAATTGAGTTTTAAAAACGGTATTTTTCAGCATTTGAAAAAATAATGTGCTTCATTGAAATGCAATTCAAAAGCAGAAAAGCGAATTATTAATATTTAGGTGTCTTAATTGATCGTTTTTTTATTGAAATTTCAATATTTGTTTTTATATACCAAATATTTCATTAGTTGTGAAAACCTGTTTTAATAAAAAATTTTAACTTCTAAAATTACGCTTTTTATTAAATTTTCACATTACAAATTTAGAAAGCTCTTAAAAATACGAACATTTTCCCTAATTTTCAACAATTTGAAAATTATTTGGTTAAATCTTAAAATTTTTTTTAAACGGTATTTCAGCATTTGAAAAAATAATCATGTTTTCATTGAAATGCAAATTTCATAAAGCAGCATAAATGAATTTATTTAATAGTTTGTAGAGGTGTCTTAAATTGAATCGTTTTTTATGAAATCAATATTTGTTTTTATAGTACCCAAATATTTCAATTAGTTGTGAAAACCTCTGTTTATAAAATTATAAATTTTAACTCTACAAATTACATTTTTTCTTAAATTTTCACAAATTACACATTTAGAACTCTTTATAAGTACGATTTTTCCTAAAAATATCAACATTTGAAATTATTGGAATATCTTAAAAAATAAAGTTTAACGGTATTTTAAGCATTTAAAAAAATAATGTGTGTTTTGAATGAAATCCAATTTCAAAAAGCAGAATAGAGAATTTATTAATAGTTATTGGTGTGATGAAATTGAACGTTTTTTAATGACATCTTTATTATTTAATGTTTTTATAAGCCAAATATTTCATTAGCTGTGAAAAGCCTGTTTTAAAAAAAAAAATTAACTCTAAAGATTACGCTTTTTCTTAAATTTCACATGACAAATTTATAGAACCTCTTAAAAGTACGATTTTTCCTAATAATTTCAACATGTTTGAAATCATTTGGTAATTCTTAAAAGTTGATTTTTAATCGGGATTTTTCAGCATTGAAAAAATAGATGTGTTCATTGAAAGCAAATTCAAAAAGCAGAAAGCGAATTTATTAATAAGTTTTTAGGTGTCTTAAATTTGCGTTTTTTTAATTTTTATTTATACTTTGTTTATATATCTAAAATATTTCCATTAGTTGGTGAAAACGCTTTTTAATAAAATTTTAAACTTCTAAAGTTACGCTTTTCTTAAAATTTTCACAATTACAAATTTTTAGAACTCTAAAAGTACGATTTTTCCTAAGATTTAGTATGTTCAAATTATTTGTAAAGATAATTATAATTGAGTTTTTTAACGGTATTTTCAGCATTTGAAAGAAATAATGTGTTTCATTGAAATGCAATTTCAAAGAAGCAGAAAGCGAATTTATTAAATAGCTTTTAGGTGTCTTAAAATTGACGGTTTTTAAAAAAATGAATGAAATTTTAAATATTTGTTTTTATATACCAAATATTTCATTAGTTGTGAAAACCTGTTTTAATAAAAAATTTTAACTTCTAAAATTACGCTTTTTCTTAAAATTTTCACATACTTAAATTCCCCATTCTCCTTTTTCCGATCTTTATCTATAATTTTTTAATCATTGAAATTATTTGGTAAACTGAAAATGAGTTTTTAAACGGATTTTTAGCATTTGAAAAAATAATGGTGTTTCATTGAAATGCAATTTCAAAAAAGCAGAAAGAGAAAATTTATTTAATAGTTTTAGGTGTCTTAAATGAACGTTTTTTAATGAAATTATATGTTTTTATATACCAAAGATTTCATTATGTGAAAAACCTGTTTTAATAAAATTTGTAACTTCTATAAATTAGTAATAGATAGTAGTTTTCGCATTACAAATTTTGAACCCTTAAAAGTACGGATTTTCCTAAATTCAACATGTGAATTTATTTGGTAAAAATCTGAATAATTGATTTTTTTAACAGTATTTCAAGTGCATTTGAAAAAATAATGTGTTTCATTGATATGCAATTTCAAAAAGCAGAAAAGAGAATTTAGTAATAGTTTTAGGTGTCTTAAATTGACGTTTTTTAATGAAATTTCAATATTTGTTATTTAATAGCCGAAGATATTGTCATTAGTTGTGAAAACATGTTTAATAAAAATTTTAAACTTCTAAAATAATTACGCTTTCGCCTAAATTTTCACATTACCAATTTTAGAACTCCTTAAAAGTACGTTTTTTTTTTTCATAATTTCCAACAATTTGAAATTATTGGTAACTTCTTAAAATTGGAGTTTTACGGGCATTTTTGAGCATTTGAAATGAAATAATGTAATGGTGTTTTCAATTGCGAATGCAATTTTCATAAAAGCAGAAAAGCGGAATTTTTAAAATTGAAGTATTTTAAATTGATGTTTTTTTTAATGAAATTTCAATATTTGTTTTTATATACCAAATATTTCATTAGTTGTGAAAACCTGTTTTAATAAAAAGTTTTAACTTTTAAAATTACGCTTTTTCTTAAATTTTCACATTACAAATTTAGAACTCTTAAAAGTACGATTTTTCCTAAATTTCAACATGTGAGAATACCCTTTCGTATATTCTAAAAATTTTAACTTTTAACGGATTCATTCATTTTCAAAAATAATGTGTTTCATTGAAATTGCAATTTCAAAAAGCAGAAAAGCGAATTTATTAATAGTTTTAGGTGTCTTAAATTGACGTTTTTTAATGAAATTTCAATATTTGTTTTTATATACTAAATATTTCATTAGTTGTGAAAACCTGTTTTAATAAAAAATTTTAACTTCTAAAATTACGCTTTTTCTTAATATTTTCACATAAATAATTAAGAAAACTTTTAAAAGTACGATTTTTCCTAAATTTCAACATTTAAAATTATTTGGTAAATCTGAAAATTGAGTTTTTAACGGTATTTTCAGCATTTGAAAAAATAATGTGTTTCATTGAAATGCAATTTCAAAAAGCAGAAAAGCGAATTTATTAATAGTTTTAGGTGTCTTAAATTGACGTTTTTTAATGAAATTTTAATATTTGTTTTTATATACCAAATATTTCATTAGTTGTGAAAACCTGTTTTAATTAAAAATTTTAACTCTAAAAAATTACGTTTTTTCTTTAAAATTTTTACATTACAAATTTAGAAACTCTTAAAAGATGTTTCCTAAATTCAACATTTGAAATTATTTGGTAAATCTGAAAATTGAGTTTTTAACGTTTTCAGCATTGAAAAAAACTAAGGTGTTTCATGAAAAGGTACAATTTCAAAAAAGCAGCAAAGCGAATTTATTAATAAATTTAGGTGTCTTAATGACGTTTTTAATGAAATTTCAATATTTGGTTTTCATATAACACGCCTGTTCTTTGTTGTGGTGGGCTTTGTTTAATAAAAAATTTTAACTTCTAAAATTACGCTTTTTCTTAAATTTTCACATTACAAATTTAGAACTCTTAAAAGTACGATTTTTCCTAAATTTCAACATTTGAATTTATTTGGTAAATCTGAAAATTGATTTTTTAACAGTATTTTCAGCATTTGAAAAAATAATGTGTTTCATTGATATGCAATTTCAAAAAGCAGAAAAGAGAATTTAGTAATAGTTTTAGGTGTCTTAAATTGGTTTTTTAATGATTTCAAAATTTATTTTTATATACCAAATATTTCATTAGTTGTGAAAACCTGTTTTAATAAAAAATTTTAACTTCTAAAATTACGCTTTTTCTTAAATTTTCACCATTACAAATTTAGAACTCTTAAATACGATTTTTCTAAATTTCAACATTTGAAAAATTAATTTGTTTCATTCTATACATTGAGTTTTTAACGGGCTTTCAGGGCATTTGAAAAAATAATGTGTTTCATTGAAATGCAATTTCAAAAAGCAGAAAAGCGAATTTATTAATAGTTTTAGGTGTCTTAAATTGACGTTTTTTAATGAAATTTCAATATTTGTTTTTATATACCAAATATTTCATTAGTTGTGAAAACCTGTTTAATAAAGAAAGTTTTAAGATTGCTAATTCAATCTTTATATATCAATTTTCAACATGTACAAATTTCCTTGACCAACTCATCGAAAAGGTCACCCAATTTGGTCATGTTGACCCTTCAAAAATTGAGTTTTTAACGGGATTTTCAGCATTTGAAAAAATAATGTGTTTCATTGAAATGCAATTTCAAAAGGCAGAAAAGCGAATTTATTAATAGTTTTAGGTGTCTTAAATTGACGTTTTTTAATGAAATTTCAATATTTGTTTTTATATACGAAAAATTTTATTTTATTTGTTGTGAAAACCTGTTTTTAATAAAAAATTTTAACTTCTAAAGATTTACGCTTTTTCTTTAAATTTTTCACATCTAACAAATTTAGAATCTTAAAAGTACGAGATTTTCCCTAAATTTAACATTTGGAAATAATTTGTAAATCTTAAAATTTTTTTACCGGTATTCTTCAGCATTTGAAAAAAAAATGTGTTTCATTGAAATGCAAATTTCAAAAAGCAGAAAAGTGAATTTATTAATAGTTTAGGTGTCCTGAAATTGAACGTTTTTTAATGAAATTTCAACATTTGTTTTATGTACTGTCTCAAGTATTTCATTAGTTGTGAAAACCTGTTTTAAAAAATTAAAAATTTTTAGAATCTAAAATTACCTTTTTCTTAAATTTTCACATTTTAAATTTGAACTCTTAGAAGTACAATTTTTCCTATTTGTCACCCTTTAGGAAATTTATCGTGGTCAAATATGTAAATTGAGTTTGAAGCGGTATTTTTTGGAGCATTTAAAAAATAATGTAATTCGTAGAAAGGAAATTTCAAGTAGTATAAAAGTGCATTAATTAATAGTATTCGGTAACTTAAAGTGAAATAGCATGAAAGATTTCTAATATTTGATTTCTTTTTTTACAATATTTAAATAGTTGTGAAAACCTGTTTTTAAATTACAAAAATTAAACTTCTAAAATTACCCTTTTTCTTAATTTTCACATTAGAACAAATTTACAAACTCTTAAAAGTACGATTTTTGCCTAAATTTCAACATTTGAAATTATTTGGTAATCTTATAAATTGAGTTTTTATTCATCGGGATTTTCAGCATTTGAAGAAAATTAATGTGTTTCATTAAATGCAATTTCAAAAAAGCAGACAAAAACAAGAAAAGCGAATTTATTATTTCGATAAGGTGTATTAAATTGAAGATTTGTACCCAATACCAACAAAAGTTTTAAAATATCTAAATATGCATTAGTTCTAAAACTTTTTTAGCCAAAATGCTTTACCAGTAAAATTAGGCTTTTGCTTAAATTTCACATTACAAATTTTAGAACTCTTAAAATAAAAGTACGATTTTTCCTAACATTTGAAATTATTTAAAAATTATTTGGTAAATCTGAAAAATGAGTTTTTAACGGTTTTCAGCAGTTTGAAAAAAAATGTGTTTCTTTATTGAAATGCAATTCAAAAAGCAGAAAAAGCGAATTTATTAATAGTTTTTTAGGTTCTTAAATTGACGTTTTTTAATGAAATTTAATATTTGTTTTTATATACCAAGATATTTTCATTAGTTGTGAAAACCTGTTTTTAATTAAAATTTTAAATCTAAAATTACGTTTTTTCTAAATTTCACATTACACAATTTAGAACTCTTTAAAAGTACGAATTTTTCCTAAATTTCAACATTTGAAATTATTTGGTAAATCTGACAATTTGAGTTTTTAAACGGTATTTTCAGCATTTGAAAAAATAGAATGTTTCCATTGAAATGCAAATTTCAAAAAGCAGAAAAGCGTAATTTATTAATAGTTTTTAGGTGTCTTAAATTAACGTTTTTAATGAAATTTCAATATTGTTTTTTATATACCAATACTTTCATTAGTTGTGAAAACCTGTTTTTAGAAAAAAAATTTAAACTTCTAAAATACGCTTTTTCTTAAAATTTTCAGCATACAATTTCCGAACTCTTTCAAAGTACGGAATTTTTCCATAAATTTTCAACATTTGAATGTATGTGGTAAATCTGAAAATTGATTTTTTTACGAGTATTGAGTTCAGAGCATTTGAAGATACACATAATGTGTTTCATTGGATTATAGAAGACGGACAGATTTCAAAAAGCAAGAAAAGAGAATTTATGTAATTAGTTTTAAAGGTGTCTTAATTGGACGCTTTTTTATACGAAAATTTCAATATTTGCATTTATATACCAAATATTTCATTAGTTGTGAAAACCTGTTTTAATAAAAAATTTTAACTTCTAAAATTACGCTTTGCCTAAATTTTCACATTACAATCAATCTTAGAACTCTTAAAAGGTACGATTTTTCACATTACAAATTTTCAACATTTGAAATTTATTGGTGTTTTTTAAATTTTTCCTTTAAAAATTGAGTTTTTAAAGCGGGATTTTTCAGCATTGAAAAAATAATGTGTTGTCCATTGAAATGTCTATTTCAAATATCATGTAAAAAGCGAATTTTAATAGTTTTAGGTGTCTTAAATTGATGTTTTTTTTAATGAAAATTTCAATATTGGTTTTTATATTACCAAATATTTCAATTAGTTGTGAAAACCTGTTTTAATAAAAAGTTTTAACTTTTAAAATTACGCTTTTTCTTAAATTTTCACATGACAAATTTACAACTCTTAAAAGTACGATTTTTCCTAAATTTCAACATTTTGAAAATTATTGGTAATTCTTAAAATTGAGTTTTAACGGGATTTTCAGCATTGTTTCATTGAAATGCAATGTTTCCATTGAAATCGCAATTTCAAAAAGCAGAAAAGCGAATTTATTAATAGTTTTAGGTGTCTTGAAATTGAACGTTTTTTAATGATTTTAATATTTGGTTTTTTATATACTAAATATTTCATTAAGTTTGAAAAACCTGTTTTAAATAAAAAATTTTAACTTCAAAATTACGGTTTTTGCTTAAATTTTCACATTAAATTTAGAACTCTTAAAAGTACGATTGATCTATTTCTTCATTTAAAGGTCTTCGCTCAACCTCAAAATTGAGTTTTTAAAAATATTGTATTTTCAGCATTGAAAAAATAATGTGTTTCATTTGAAGATGCAAAGTTGTTTCAAGAGAGAATCTGAATTTATAAAGGTGCACACACGTGCTAGAATGAAATTTTTATACTTTGTGATTTCATATACCAAATAGTTGTTAAATTCAGTCTGATATGCACATAAACGCTGTTTTAGAGGAAACCAGTGATCCGTGAATTTTAGAATATTCATTGAGAAAGAGAACATCTCATAACAATATAGAGAGTTCACAAACTTTATACTGAACTCCAGAGAGTATAGTAGCGATTTCTATCGAGGCTAGATAGGTGCTCATATCTATTTCAGTAATTATATACATCCTCAACCATCATCATAGTGGGTCTGTCAATATTTTCAGCATCTTTGAATAAAATAATGAGTATTACATTGAAATGCAATTTCAAAAAGCAGAAAAGCGAATTATTAATATATTTTAGGTGTCTCCTTAAATTGACGTTTTTTAATTGAAATTTCAATATTTGTTTTTATATACCGAAATATTTCATTAGTTGTGAAAACCTGTTTCTAATTAAAAAAATTTAAACTTCTAAAAACCTGTTTCTTAATTAATTTTCACATTACAAAAATTTAGAACTCTTTAAAAGTACGATTTTTCCCTAAATTATTTCAACATTTGGAATTATTTGGTAAGTCTGAAAATTGATTTTAAAGTAATTTTCAGCATTTGAAAAAATAATGTGTTTCATTGATAAGCTATTTTAAAAGCAGAAAAGAGAATTTAGTAATAGTTTTTAGGTGTCTTAAATTGAACTGTTTTTTAATGAAATTTCAAAATTTTTTTTATATATCCAAATATTCATTAGTTGTGAAACCTGTTTTAATAAAAAAATCTAACTGCTAAAAATACGCTTTTGCTTAAATTGCACATTACAAATACTAGAACTCTAAAAGTACGCGATTTTTCCCTAAATTTTCGACCATGTTGAAATTATTTGGTGATTGTCTTAAAATTGAGTTTTTAACGGGATTTTTCAGCATTTGAAAAAAAATAATGTATTTCATTGAAATGCAATTTCAAAAAGAGAAAAGCGAATTTAGTAATAGTTTAGGTGTGCTTAAATTGACGTTTTAATGAAAATTTCACTATTTGTTTTATAACACTAAGATAATTTCATTAGCTGGAAAACTGTTTTAAATAAAAAATTTAACTCTAAAATTACGCTTTTCTAATTTTACCATTACAAATTTAGAACTCTTAAAAAGTACGATTTTTTCCTAAATTTGAACATTTGAATTATTTGTTAAATCTTAAAATTGAGTTTTTAACGATATTTTAAGCATTTGAAAAAATAATGTTTTCATTGATATGCAATTTTCAAAAAGCGAAATAGAGAAAATTTGTAATAGTTTTTAGGTGTCTAAATTGACGTTTTTTAACGAAAAAAAAATTCCCCCAAAAAATTTTATTTGGGGGGGCATTTATATATCCAAATATTTCATTAAGTTGTTGAAAACCGTTTTAATAAAAAATTTTATACTTCTAAAAATTACGCTTTCGCTTAAAATTTTCACATTACAAATTGTAGAACTCTTAAAAGTAATCGATTTTTCCTAAATTTCAACATTTGAAATTATTGGTTATTTCTAAAAATGAGTTTTTAACGGGATTTGAAAAAATTTGAAAAAATAATGTGTGTCAATGAAATCAATTTCAAAGCAGAAAAGCGAATTTATAATATTTTAAGTGTCTTAAAATTGATGTTTTTTTTAAATAAATTTCAATATTGTTTTTAAATATACCAAACCCAGTTGTTGTGAAAACCTGTTTTAATAAAAAGTTTTAACTTTTAAAATTACGCTTTTTCTTAAATTTTCACATGACAAATTTACAACTCTTAAAAGTACGATTTTTCCTAAATTTCCAAACATTTTGAAATTATTTGGTAATTCTAAAATTGAGTTTTAACGGGATTTCAGCATTTGAAAAAATAATGTGGTGCATCATTAGAATGCATTTTCAAAAAGCAAAAAAGCAATTATTATGGTTTTAGGTGTCTAAATTGACGTTTTTCAAATGAAATTTCAATAATTTGTTTATATACTAGAAATATGTCATTCAGTTGTGACCCAACCTGTTTTAAATAAAAAATTTACTTCTAAAATTACCTTTTGCTTTTTTCTTAAATTTTCACAATTACAATTACTTTATTTCGAATAAACATCCAGCAAGATTTTTCAACATTTAAAATTATTTGGTAAATCTGAAAATTGAGTTTTTAACGGTATTTTCAGCATTTGAAAAAATAAGTGTTTCATTGAAATCAATTTCTAAAAAGCAGAAAAGCGAATTTATTAATCGGTTTTAGGTGTCCTTAAATTGACGTTTTTAATGAATTTAATATTGGTTTTTATATACCAAATATTTCCATTAGTTGTGAAAACCTGTTTTAATAAAAAAATTTTAACTTCTAACAATTACGAATTTTTCTTAAATTTTCAACCATTTCAAATTTAAGACTCTTAAAAGAACGATTTTTTTCCTAAATTTCAATTGAAATTTTTTGGTAAATCTGAAATTGATTTTTTAACAGTATTTCAGCATTTGAAAAAATAATGTGTTTCATTGAAATGCAA
Source organism: Trachelipus rathkii (assembly GCA_015478945.1). Classification (NCBI taxonomy): domain Eukaryota; kingdom Metazoa; phylum Arthropoda; class Malacostraca; order Isopoda; family Trachelipodidae; genus Trachelipus; species Trachelipus rathkii. The sequence goes on from JABUQX010101651.1 coordinate 61,325, forward strand.
TTTCAAAAAGCAGAAAAGAGAATTTATTAATAGTTTTAGGTGTCTTAAATTGACGTTTTTAATGAAAATTTCAAATTTGTTTTTATATACTAAATATTTCAATAGTTGAAAACCTGCTTAAATAAAAAAATTTAACTTTCTAAAATTACGCCTTTTGCTTAAAATTTCACATTACAAATATGAGAACTTCTTAAAAGTAACGTATTTTTCCTATTTTCACATTTGATATATTTAATTTTCTAAAACTGACGTTTCCACTTGATTTTCAAATTTGAAAAAATGTAGGTGTTCTCATTGAAATGCAATTTTCAAAAAGCAGAAAAGCGAATTTATTCATAGGTTTTTAGGTGTCTTAAATTGACGTTTTTTTAATGAAATTCAATATTGTTTTAATATACCGAATATTTCATTAGCTGTGAAAATCCTGTTTAATAAAAATTTTACTTCTAAAATAACCCTTTTTCTAAATTTTCACATTCAAATTTAAAACTTCCTTAGAGTACGATTTTTTCTAATTTTTACATTTGAAATAAAAATTTATAAAATCATAAAAATTGAAATTTTATCAATCTTTTAAGCATTTAAAAAATAATGTGTTACATTGATATGCTTTTCAAAAAGCAGAAAAGAGAAATTTTTAATAAATTGTTAGGTGTCTTAAATTGACGTTTTTAACGAAATTTCAATATTTGCATTATTATACAAATATTTCATTAAGTTGTGAAAACCTGTTTAATTAAAATTTAACTTCTAAAATTAAGCTTTCGCTTAAATTTTCACATTACAAATTTAGAACTCTAAAAGTACGGATTTTTCGCTCAAATTCAAACATTTGAATTATTTGTAATTCTTAAAATTGAGTTTTAGACGGTATTGCATTTGAAAAATCAATGTGTTTCATTGATAATGCAATTTCAAAAAAGCAGAAAAGCGAATATATAATTAATAGTTTTAAGTGTCTAAAATTGACGTTTTTTTAAATGAAGTTTCAATATTTGTTTTTTATATATCCAAAAATTTTCTTTTTAAAACTTGTTTATAAAAAAGTTTTAACTTTAAATAATCGGCTTTTCTAAATTTTCCTATTTGAGTTATATTTAAACGTCTTAAAAAGTACTTTTCCTAAATTCATGCCATTTGAAATTATTTGGTAAATTCTTAAAATTGTGTTTTTAACGGATTTTCAGCATTGTGGAAAAAATATAATGTGTTTCATATTGAAATTGCAATTTCAAAAAGCAGAAAAGCGAATTTGATATTAATAGTTTTAGGTGTTCTTAAATTGACGTTTTTAATGAAATTCAATATTTGTTTTTTTTGAAAAAATATTTCATTATGGTGAAAACCTGTTTTAATAAAACATTTTAACTTATAAATTAGCGTTTGCTTAAATTTTCACATTACCAAATTTAGAACTCTTAAAGTACGATTTTTCCTAAATTCAACATTTGAAATTCAAGTTGTTAAAATCTTTAAAAATTGAGTTTTTAAACTGAATTTAAGCATTTGAAAAAATAATGGTGTTGCATTGATATGCAATTTCAAAAAGCAGAACAAGAGAATTTAGTAATAGTTTTAGGTGTCCTTAAATTGACGTTTTTTAACGAAATTTCAATATTTGCATTTATATACCAAATATTTCATTAGTTGTGAAAAACCTGTTTTAAATAAAAAAGTTTTAACTTCTAGAAATTACGCGCTTTTGCTTTAAATTTTCACATTATGAATTTAGAACTCTTAAAAGTACGATTTTTCTGAATAAAATTTCAAACATTTGAAAATTATTTTGGTAATTCTTAAAATTGAGTTTTTTAACGGGGAATTTGAGCATTTGAAAAAATAAGTGTGTTTCCATTGAAATGCAAATTTCAAAAAGCAAAAGCGAATTTATTAATAGTTTCAAGTGTCTTAAATTGATGTTTTTTTTAATGAAATTTCAATATTTGTTTTTATATACCAAATATTTCATTAGTTGTGAAAACCTGTTTTAATTAAAAGTTTTAACTTTTAAAATTACGCTTTTTCTTAAATTTTCACATGACAAATTTACAACTCTCTTAAAAAACGGATTTTTCCTAAATTTCAACATTTGAAATATTTGTAATTCTTAAAATGTGTTTTTAACGGGATTTTCAGCATTTGATACACATAATGTGTTTCATTGAAATGCAATTCAAAAGCAGAAAAGCGAATTTATAATATTTTTTTAAGGTTGGGTCCTTAAAATTTTGAAAACCGTTTTTCCCCAATGAAAATTTCCATATTTGTTTTTCATATAACTAATATTTCATAGTTGTGATAACCTGTTTTTAAATAAAAAATTTTAACTTCTAAAATTACGCTTTTTCTTAATTTTCAACATTAACAAAAATTGAACCTTTATATGTATTATGTATTTTTTTCCTAAATAAATTTTCAAACCAAAATTTTTTTAAAAAAAATTATGTTGATGTAATTATTTCCTTGAAAAAAATAAAAAATTTATGAAAAAGTTTTTTTTTAACAAAAAAAACGGTATTTTCAAGCATTTGAAAAAAAATGTGTTCATTGAAATGCATATTTCCAAAAAGCAGAAATGCCGAAATTTATATTTGCCATTCCTAAAAAAACGTTTTTTAATGAAAATTTTGAATATTGGTTTTTATATATCCAAAATATTTTCATTAAGTTGTGAAAACTCTGTTTTAATAAAAAATTTTAACTTCTAAAAATTACGCCTTTTTCTTACAATTTTCAACAATTACAAATTTACGAACTCTTCAAAAGTACGTAATTTTTCCTATAAATTTCAAACTGTGAAATTGTGATAAATCAGGATATGGTTTCATGATGGCAAATATTTCAGCATTTGAAATAAAATTATTGTGTTTCATTGGAATGCAATTTCAAAAAAAGCAGAAAAGAGAATTTAGTAATAGTTAGGTGTCCTTAAATTGACGTTTTTTAATGAAATTTCAAATTTGTTTTTATATACCAAAATATTTCCATTAGTTGGAAAACCTGTTTAATAAAAAATTAAACTTCTAAAAATTTTAACATAAATTTTCCACATCAGAATTAGAACTCTTAAAAGTACGATTTTTCCTAAATTTCTAAATTTGAATTATTTGGTTGATCTTAAAATTGAGTTTTTTAAAAAAAAGAGATTTCAGCCAGTGAAAAAATAATGTGTTTCATTGAAATGCAATTCAAAAGGCCGAAAAGCTGATATTTATTAATAGTTTTAGGTGTCTTAAATTGACGTTTTTTAATGAAATTTCAATATTTGTTTTTATATACCAAATATTTCATTAGCTGTGAAAACCTGTTTTAATAAAAAAATTTTATACTTCTAAAAATTACGCCTTTTCTTAAATTTTCAAACATTCAAATTTAGAACTCTTTAAAAAAATACGATTTTCCTAAATTTCAACATTTGAAATTATTTGTTAAATCTTAAAATTGAGTTTTTAACGGTATTTTCAGCATTTGAAAAAATAATGTGTTTCATTGAAATGCAATTTCAAAAAGCAGAAAGAAATTTAAAGTAATAGTTTTTAGGTGTCTTAAAATTGACGTTTTTTTAACGAAATTTCAATATTTTGTTTTTAAATACCAAATATTCATTAGTTTTGATAAAACTTGTTTTAATGAAAAAATTTAAAGCTTCTAAAATTACGCTTTCGCTTAAATTTTCACATTACAGAATTTAGTAACTCTTAAAAGTAACGATTTTTCCTAAATTTCAACATTTGAAAAATTATTTGGTAATTTCTTAAAATTGAGTTTAACGGGATTTTGAGCATTTGAAAAAAAATATATGTGTTTCATTGAAATGCAATTTCATAA
>JABUQX010101652.1:0-12500 GCA_015478945.1 Trachelipus rathkii
TATATAATATATACATATATATTAGGTAAGCTATGTTGGGAGTGTGTATTGTTTAAGAGTATATAGCATATTTTCTCGTCACATTAGCAGATGCGCAATATAGAAGAAACGAATAAAATAATGTAATGAATATATATTATGCTGTGATTATATTGGTATTATGAGGGTTCAAAATTATATATATATTATTATAAGTATAATACGTAAGTGCCTAGGCGTGAGCGTATATATGTATATAATACTAATATATATCATCGGGCTATTATTATTTGGAAGCAAGAGAAATTGCTCATACAACAAATTCGGCACACCGTTCGGGAGCATTTAACTAATGTCTATGTGGGAAGAGAAGACTCATTGGGCCAAATTGGGGGGTGCTCAGTAACTGACGGCTGTACCATTCACCTCTTTCAATGATTTTATGGATTAATCAAATATCTATATTGTTAGGTAACAAATGTGTAAAGATATATTTTGGATCCGTAAGATAATTTTAGTATGTGCAACATCGAGTATATTATAATATAGTTTTGTATTTGTCATCTCTTTGTGTATTTTTGCGGTTACTAAATCTTTTTATTTACAATTAAATTTATATGTAACAATTAAGAGACGTATATTAAATTCTAAACTATTTTAGAATGTAATATGGTTGGTTTATCGGTATTTATACTAACGTCTAATATAATAATATATATATATATTAATAAGTTAAATATCTATATAATATATTATAAGCTATAATCCTATATAAGTTGTTGAGGGGCTATCCGCTCGTGCTGACCACTGAACAGCGAGAGCCAATCGCTAATCAGGTGGAGTATCTTTTCTCCAGTTTCCTTACACTTCATTCATTTCTTTGTTGGGTTTTTTTTTTTTTTATTTTTAGATTTTAATAAAATAATTTATTTTTCTATTATTTATTTTTATATTTTATTTTAATTTTTTTTTTTTTTTTTTTATTTTTTATTTTTTAGCTTTCATTTTTTTTTTTTTTTATTTAAGTATTTTTTTTTTTATTTTTTTTTTAATGAAAATAACCTTTGTGACTTTGCGTCGCCATTGTTTATAAAGCGTTTGTTAATAACATTCGTCATCATTTTACAATCAGTGCGCGTTCGTCGGGATGAATTCGCAAATTCTTCATCTTCGCGTTCGTCGCGTTTAATTATCGTGCGCTAAGTCATCGTCGTTGTCGCAGTTTAAATCGATCGGCGTTTTTTAACAAGTTTCCGTTCGGATCAGTCGCATTCGTAGCAAAGAACCAGCGGTCGAGAGGTTGCCATTCTACCGTATCTCTACATATCCCGCCATTAAAACCAATTACACCGTGGACTGGCTTGTAATCTGTCTGTGCTCTCCAGAGGTCTTCCTAATCCCTATAGCCACAAATTTCATGACATCTATTTCAAATATGCTTTTCACCTATATTCTATATAATCTATGGAGAATAAATATATATAGCTGGTAGTATAATATACTATAGAATATATAATATATATAATAATATCTATATATAATTATTATATTTAAATTTATAGTATAGTTTATGGTCATTTATTATTCCATGTCATAAATATTTATTATAATTATGGAGTCCTGGTACTCTATTCTGGATGAGGTTCACAAGGTATATCTGACCCCTTGGGCCTTCTTTCCAGAGAATGGTCCTCCACAGTCTATTGATTTACATACTACTTGACTGTCAGTCAATGTAAGTGCACAGACTGTTTGCGCTCGCGTCATGTATTAATTGCATACCGCCGCGGCGCTCCATAAACATGTTCTAATCTCGAATCGCGAATCATGTCGCCACCGGTACAAGGAAGACAAATGGAATTGTGGAATTCTAAAAAAGTGACCCTCTCCATGTGCACCCGACAAGAAGAGAAAACTGGTGGAAAAACTCGAAAAAGCAGCCCTCCCTGCCTCGTGGCCGCCTGTCTTTTTGTAAGAAGGGTGATAGGACTTAACTATTGGCTCAGTCGGTAATGCCTTTTAATATAATACAACATGTCCAGCTCTATGAGATACAATCATACTCTTGCTAGCATATCAAAAGATTCGCTTAGCGAAGAATCAAGCCATTCTTAATTTATTTCCCTCCCAGTAAAGTTAAAAAAAAATAATTAGAAAAAAAAAGCTCCGCCAAAAAATCTCGATTTTTGCGATTTTCTACTATAGTGCACATTTGAATTAGTATCATATGGCATAGTATTATAGCTAATAGTATGTTAATTATTATAGATATATACTACTTATATATATATATACTATATATTACTATTGAGGGTATTTTACATATTAGCATTAGGTAGTCTACGTATATAGAGCTATAGGCTACTACTATAAGATCTAGCGTATAACACCAACGAGAGAGAGAGAGAGTAAAATCGCTATCATCCATTAACAGACACATCAATACATATAAAATCATACTTACATCACCTCAGACATCACAACACACACAACACTACATCTCTGGTACGCTCTTATAACCTACAGCACACACCTCTAGTCTACTTAGTTACACACCACACCATACACCCACCCATTAGAAAAAGCGCCCCTCATACCTGGAGGCTTACACCCACATCTGTCACTACACACAAAATGCTAGACAGCATTTCTCCTCTATATAGTCACAGCCCCCACCTTACCTGACACTTGCCATGGATACATACGGCAATCGCCTAGCTCCACCTACTGCCATCGTGTCTACACACAGTATTCTATGAACGCTTATGCACTACGACGCTACATACGACACCGCAGCTCTATTATGACACACACACGAGCACAACCCTAAGGGTCTTTTATACTACACATACACCACCCATAGCACGTACGCCACACCTATATCCTACCACACAGCCACATACTAGACACATACATCCACCCTTATGATAGCATATACCCGGTGGATTTAACCGTGCACATGCTACACAAACACTTACCGGGTCTGCTGGCGCCACACACACATATATAATATAAATATATATTATATATATATATATATATAGTATAATATATATATATACTATATATATAGTATACTATCGATATTATTATCAGTCCTTATAAGAATATAACATGTCGTAATACCAGGGAACGTATCCAATGAGCGTTGAGGGTCAAGAGCCCATCAGCGACTAATTCACAATTGATGATTCGAGTACTGACCCCTCGTTTGAGTTTACACCTCTAAAACACCCAGGAAATAAGCTGACCACAACCTAACAATATAAAGTAATTCGAAAATCTATTTCAGAATGATATTGCTCGAACATACAATACTTATTTGTATAAAAGAATGAGGAATGAGAAAGGAAGATAAAAAAATCCAGAGTGTCTGGAGTATATTACCCACATTTTTATTTACTGGACAAGCTCTGTACTAAATTTGATCTTAAAAACATTAATAACATTACCCTTTGATGCCAGGCAGTAATAGTAAAGTCAATGAGGTGTTTCACCGCGACACCGAGAGGGGATTAGTATGCTTTGTTTACTGCTTTACATTGCTTTTTAACCAAGTTTACTGCTTGAATACTCATGTTACTGCTTTTAACTTATTCTGGTCTTTACTGCTTTACAACCTCACACATATCTATTAACATTGACATAGACCTTTAAGGCACGATCCAGTTAAAATCAACATAGAGGTGCTACTCTACATCCCTAGGGGCGATAGTATGCTTGTTTGGTTGTTACTGGCGTTAACTGGCTTTAACCTATGTTTTATACTGCTTTAACATTAATGTTTCAAGTCTTCGTGTTAAACTCTACCATATTTCTTTAAAACATTACATACCTAAAGCATAAATCTATGTAAATCAACATCACGAGGTGTACCTAACACCAGAGGGGGATAGTATGCTCTTGTTTCTACTGCGGCTTTAGCTGCTTTTAGATCCTCATGTTTAACTGCTTACACTCATCGTTTACTGCTTTAACTTTCTGCTTTACTGTCTTTTACTTTCTCGTGTTTGATGTTTTATAACTTTTCTGCTTCGACCTTCCTGTTTTAACTCGAGTTAAACTGCTTTAACATCTATATTTACTGTTTAATATCAACATATTCTTCATAACTTAACATACTAAGCATAAAGATCCCAGTATAATTAACGTAGAGGTTGTACCGTATAACATCCCAAGGGGGATTAGTACTGTGCTTCTTGTTTTTACGCTTTACCTTCCGATTTACTCATATTTACTTGCTTTAAAAACTCAAGGTTTTATATGCAGTGAAGTACTGTCTGCTATACTGCTTATACTACTTCCTGCTTATTCTGTTTAACGTACCTCAGGCTATGTCTGCGTTTTCAACCGAGGAAAATTTAATTATATCATTATCGTTCGTGTTATGTTTGTCTTTTATATGAACATCTTTATCTTATTTTTACCTATTTATTATTATTAACTTTGAGTTAATTTATAATTCTTTATTACTTTATTATATCTTAGCGTGCTTCATTGATCACGTATATTGCCTCAGCGTGCTTATGAGTTATTATGAGATAACATCAATCCTTATTTATCACACGTGAGCGTAGCCCGCACAGCTTCCTTTCACTGTGCCACTGGGAGTGTTGTACACATCTCGCACAAAGAGATTCTGCTCAATTCGTGTCCTTTACAAGTACTAGCAACACAATCAGCATAGCGCTATGCTACTAAGACAACAGACAGGATGTCGACTCACACATCTATTATACAACATTCGACTATGACGACTTATCATTTCAGCCCATAGCACACTTACTTCTCACATAGATTTACTTTAACATGCATCGGATGGTTACACTCACACACATTTACAATCCATAAGTACTACACGTTACTATGTTATTACTATATACACATTAAACTCTTATGGTGCCATTACGACTATGGAACTTACATTATACATACCACATAACACAAGACACTCTGTTTACACGTATCACCACCGAACCCACAGGGATTTACGTACCCACTCACACGAGGAGTTTACTTTACACGATCGCGTAAATAACTTGAGCGGTGTAGCAGGGTTGTCTACCAGGAGGATTAATTAGATCACATCTTTTCTCACCATTGGAAATTATGTCCTCTATATAAACAACAAACGCGAGTTTTAGCTTTATCTCAAACACAGATGTACTACACACACAAATTTACTTACACTCGCACACAGATTTACAGGCACTCAGACACACACAGACACAACACAACACACCACAACACACCACCACACATAACTTTAAGTTGTTGAACTATTTCAAGTTTCCTTTTAGTTAAAATAATATACTATTGCTTTCACATATACTAAAATATAAAATCTGCAAAAGTTTATTAAATACTATCAATATAATAAATCATCATTATCTTGATAAATAAAGAACTTTTATGATAAGTGTATGATTTTTTTTGCATTATTAAATTGGCTCAACTATCAAGTTGAAAAAAATAAATAAGGAAATTCAATCTCAAATTTTCATAGAAACATAAGATTTATACAGTACTTTATAGCAATAAATTCTCATGATATAAGTAGCGCTACGCCACCGTATGAGCACTCTATCTCAAATCAATCAAAATAGCATCCACGTTTGTTCTAGATTAGACTTTATATCTTTGCTTACATCATTAGCCGATGTATTAAAGTAAAAAAATAAAAAAATAATTCTCTCTATTGTAACAATAACATTGTAATCTTTATTTAAATCATTTCTATATTTTTCATTTATAGAAATAACAAATTATTTCAACTTACAAATTTTATAATTGATCTATTCACCTGTAGAGTAATAAATAATACAAAGTTTTATATATATAATTCTGGTTTCTGTTTTAATTATCCCTATATTTCTATAACTTGCGGGCAGATGAGTGTGCTTACCATTGCGACAGACCAGCAGATGATAAAGTACACAACTACCACTCCTTACAGATACAGAATAGACTCTCCTCGTAAAAATGGCCTGAATACTAACATTAGAGTGTCTAAGAAAATAGGATATAAATCCTATATTTTATAACACGCGATATGCCGAGAGATATCAAGCCTAAGTCCAGCTCAAAATAATCATTTCAAACTGGACCCTATGTTATTTTTCTTGCATACAAAGTGGTAGCAAGATAACATTCACGGTTAAGGGCTAAAGTTTAGCTAAATTTAGGATAAGCTTTTTGTAGACGGGCTAATTCAATCCTAATACCAGGTCAAAAGGTATCTCCCGGATAGACAAGCAATATTGTATGATTTTTGTTATAAATCACTATTTCCAACTGAAACAGCTGGATCGGAAATCGCTTTAAGGCAGGTAAACAAGGGAAATTTTTCCTTACTTGTGATTGGTCGGCGGTAATCTCTTAATTCTCTATATGACCTCGTTAATGTGATCGAGAATTATTTTATTCGTCTTTTGAAATAACTTTTGTCTTTCAACTGTATTGATCAGGTGGTTGTTTTAATTATCTTTTAGACCGCAAACCACAGTTTAAAATCATGTCATTGTTTATATTAATTAAGCGGTGCAAAAGTTATCTGATTTGTATTAGAAGTGTTTTATTTTACTAAGTGTATTATCATATTTAATAAAGTACTCACATTGAGGAATAAGTTATAATTTCATCTAGAGTAGTATAATTAATATTTCATTCCTCAGTTATAACGCTAACACCAGGCCAGAAATGAACCTCCACCTCGCAGAAGGCAGTCAACACGAGCACCCTCTGGTGCGTTGGCGAAAGGGTCAAAATTCTTCGACGTCGCGCCGACCGCAGGCGCAATATTTCGCGTTCCTGCCGCCCGCTGCGCCCACCAGGCCGCTTCTTATTAGGAAACGGAAGTCGTAGATACAGAGGGCATCCACACAGCTCACACACACACACATCAACACAATGAACATATTTACAACATACCGTATAATATTAAAACATTTATTTTATTTATATTAACTTAGTGTTATTTACTTCAGTGCCTATTGTTATTATATTTTGCAACACACAACACACAGCACACACTCCCCACCCACAAACACGACACATTACACACCAATCACACACCACACAACACAACACACTACACACACACACACCACACAATAACACTAACTCTACGCACCCTCACGCCTTCGATATTTTATGCTCAACTTGATGGCCTTCACGCTTTTGATGCTCAACTTTGATGTCTCAGTGATGCCTCAACTTGGATGCCTCAGCTTTGCCCCCGCTTGATGGCCTCAACTTAATCACTAGCTTTGGTAGCCTCAGCTTAGTGGTTTCATCTTTGATGACTCAATCCTTTGTGGCGTCATCTGGTGAGTAACACCTATGATTGATGATCAGTCTTATAAGCAGTTACACTTACCGATAGGACACTACACTTAAAACTTAACACACATTTTTATCACATATTCTCTTTATTCAACATACGGCACATACACATAACACTCTACCTTGCAACGCCATAACATACACTCCACCGCGCAACACAACAATATAGTTTAATAATTATATATATAATCTATATATTATATAAGATAATAGATATATATTATTATATATACTATTATAATATTATTACTATTAATATATAAATATTTCATTCGCGCGGGAATATGGCGCCTGCGGGCGCGCACACCGGTTCATTCGCGCGGGAATATTTGCGCCTGCGGGCGCACGTCGGATTCGCAGCGGGGTGCCCCTCAGGTCTGGGTACTTGGTCTTGCGGGGGCTCATGCTGAGCCTCTGGGGTAGCTTATGAACTAGTGAACTAATTATTATCTACTCTAGTGAAATTAATAATTATTCCTCAGTGAAATTTATACTAAATATGATATCACCTTCATGGAAGAATAACACTTTTAATACAATCAGATAACTTGTGCACCGCTTAACAGCTAATGACTATGATGTTTAAAAATGACTTGGGTCAAAAGAAATAAACACGACACCTCTCAAAATAGCAATTGAAAAGACAAATTAATTTTCAAAAAGACGATAAAATATCTCGGACCATCACATCGGAGGCATAAGGGAAAACTACTCCGAACAATCACAATAAGGAAAACATTTCCTGTTTACGATCTAAGGATCTTACCGATCCAGCATGTTGCATTAGGAAATAATATTTAAATTAATATAACATAAACATTCTATACTGGAATTACCATTTGACCTGGTATTAGGATTAAATTAGCCCGTCTCCAAAAAGGCTTAACTACGTTAGGCCTAAATGTAGGTCTAAATTTAGGATAATGGTCTTAATCAAGTGTCAGTTTGAAGATTATTCTGACCTGGACTAGGCGAATTCGCTCCGGGTAACAAAAAGGATATCCTCAAATTTAGACCTAAAGTAGTTATTCCAACACATTTTACAGAGAGACGGTAGTCGTATCTGTAAGGAGGGAGGTAGTTGTGTTTCCTCGTGATGGATTGTCAATGTACTATCGTAGACAAAAATAATAGTATAAGAAAACTCCGATTATTTAAAACTTGAAATATTTTTTTAGTTAACATCGAGTGAATAATATAAATGTAAGGGAATAATTGTTAGTATTTAAATATAAAACTGAAAAATTAAAATAAAATACATGTTATGTAGCAGAGAAGAACTAGTTTTGTTATTATACTTAGTTACATGGCAAAGATGATGAAAGCAGTAAAGTCAAAGAAAAAACGTGCAAAGTGCTTGAATGTAGAGGGGTGCTAGGGGCTGGCTTACTGATTTATTGCAATAATACGTCAAATATATGTTTTAATAAATTCATCAAAATTTTATAAAAGTTATTTAAAACTGAAGTTATAAAATTTATAAACAAAAGTATTAACATTATATAAAATCTTTGTTCAAGAGTAATGATTTATTTATATAGAAGATTAAGAACTTTGAAATAATTTTAGTATATAGTTTTAATGAAGTAAATAAAATTTAATGTTTAATTAAAACATAAAATGGTTTAATAATTACTATAACTGGTGAGTGTTGCCGTGGGATGGTGTGTGTTTGTAGTGGTGTGGTTGTGTGTGTGTTGTGTGTGTATAATCTTGCTGCGAAGTGTAAATAAACTGTGTGGTAAGGTAAATCTGTGATATGAGTGAAGCTAAACTGCGTGTGTAGAGAAACTCTGTAGTGTCGTGTAAGTTGAAAATCTGTGTGGTAACGTAAGATCTGTGTGTAGAGTGTAAGTGGTATTGTACAGTGTCTACTGGATACAATGTAAGTGTCATAGTGAATTGTCGTGATATAATATGTCGAATGTTTAAAGGTATAGTCGCCTGGTCGGTGTCGACGTGTGTATAATGTATTAAGTGTCTAGTGCGGTAAATGTAAGTGTCTAGCATAGAGTGAAGTGGTATAAGTTGTGCATAGTGAATGTTGTATATAAGTGGTAAGTGCGCGGTGTGTGTTGTGTGTGTGTGTGTGTGTGTTGTGTGTGTGTCGCGACGCCAACCTTCATCGTGTGTAAGGTGTGTGCTAAATTATAAATAACAATAGGCCAGTTGTAGAGTCAAATAAACTAAGTTATACATATAACATAATAAAAATATAATAAATAATAAAATAATAAAAAATAAATAATAATAATAAAATAAATAAAGTATGAAAAACAAATAAAAAACATAATTATAAATATATGAGTTACAGCAGTAAAACAGAAATTAAGAACAGTAAAGCAGAAAGTAAAGCAGTAAAGCAGAAAGTTAAGCAGTAAAACAGAGTTTAAAAGTACGCAGTAAACATGAGTAAAAAGCGTAAAGCAGTAAAACAAAAGCATACTAACCCCCTTGGTGTTAGGTAAATGGTACTATGATTTACTGATACTGCTTTATAGGTAGTTAATAAGAAATGTGAGGTAAAAAGTAAAACTATGATTAAAAGCAGTAAAACATGAGTTAAAGCAGTAAAGCAGAAAGTTAAATCAGTAGCGAAGGTTAAGCAGGTAAAGCAGAAAGTTAAAAGCAGTGAAACATGAGTATAAAGCAGTAAACATGAGTTTAAGCGCAAGTAAGCAGTAAAACAAAGCAATACTAATCCCGCCTTGGGTTAGTGTAACACACTCATTGATCTCTGTTACTGCTTAAGGTAGTATGTTAATGAATAGTGAGTTCAAACAGTAAACAATGAGTAACAGCAGTAAATAACATGAGTAATAGCAGTAAAAGCAGTAAAACCAAAAGTCTACTAACCCCCTTGGTTTAGGTAGCAGCAGCCTCGTAGTGATTACTTGATTACGCTTAAGATTAAGTTATTAATATGGAAGTTTAAAGCAGTAAAACATATAAGTAACAGTAGAAAAACAGTGTAAGACGCAGGTAAAGACATGAGTTAAAGCATAAAGCAGTAAATGACAAAAGCATACTAATCCCTCTCTGTGTAGTGCACCGCTCGATTTGATTTACTGGATTTACCTGTTTAAGGTATGTAGATGTTAAGGGTTTTAATAAAATTTCGTACAAGTTGGTAATTTATAAACAATGTAAAAATCACTCCTTTCTCCTTTTTCTTCCTTCCCCCTGCCTCATTCTTTTTCATTATTATTATGACATAACTTCTCATAGATTCAATTTTAATGTTATTGGTCAGCCTTTCCTGGTTTTAGAGTGTAACTATATGGCCTCAGTACTCGACTCATCATTTGTGAATTAGTCGTGATGGGGCTTTACCCAAACGCTCCTCTGGATACCGTTCCTGATACATGACGTTATTTTTTATTTAAGTAAAAGGATGTTATAATACTATAATACTATTATATATAATATAATATATATATATATATATATATATATAATAATATATAAATAGATATAATAATAATATTATATATATGTGTGGGTTGTGTAGTGTGGACTACGTTGGTAAATGTATCAAGGTGAGTATGGTGCTAGGTATGTGCTGCCTTGGTGTGTAGTATAAGGGTGGACGTATATTCTATGGTAGGTGTATGTTGTATAAAAGCTACGCGTATGTTGTGTGTGTGTGTATAAATAGCCAGCGGGTGTGGTGTGTCATAATGTCAAGTGTGGTGTAGACGTGGAGAGGTGTGAGCTAGGGTGGTAAAATGTACGCTATGGCAGGGTCGAGTAAAGTGGTGGTGTGGTATATAGGGCGGATGTATGTTGTTAGGCATGTCGCTAAGTACGAAGAAAAAATTGACCTGAAGCGACCATTTCTTAAAGAAGGCCCAAGGGTTCAGGATACCTTTTGAAACCTTCCAGAAGAGTACAAGAGCAGCTATATATACTTATAGTATATATAATTATTTATATAAATTATATATATAAATATAAATATACGTATGATTTATACGTTTATATATAAATATAAATATATATCTATGATATATTGTATATAAGTGAAAAAATTTGAAATACGATTCAATAAAATTGTGGTTAGGGGATTGGGAAGACCTCCCTGGAGAGCACAGACAGATAAAGAGTCACGGTGAATGAAATGGGTATAGAGATACGGTGAATGCGTGGTTCTTGCTACGAAGCGACGGACTCCGCGAGTGTAAAACCGCCCCGATTAACGCGACCAACGACGAGACTGCGACATTAACGCGCGACGGAAGCGACGAAAGTATTTACAAATATTTGATGTAACGATGAACTTTAGTAGTTTAAAAAAAATCTGGTATAAAAAAATGGCGGACGCAGGTTTAAAGGTTGATGACAAAATTAGTTTTTCAAAATTGGTTTCGTTCTTATTGTGACAAAAATCAAAGTAAAGTAAGACTCCTTCTAGGAGCGCTTCTGACGCTACGCAAACGTCAGTTTAATAAGTCAACGAGGGCGTTTCAAGCACTCATTTAGATGGAACAATGTTCTAATCATTAATCTATTCTACTGGCGTTAGTAGTACGGTCTCAGAAGCACCGTGTTTACAGCGCTCGTACAGAAAAGGTAAAAAATAAAATTTCATTGATGAACGCGTTAAAAGTGAATTCCCCAACTGAGCGTTATATATATATATATATATATTATATATATATATATATATATATATTTTGCGCTTTATATATATATACTATATATAATATATATATATATATTATATATATATTATATAATATATTATATTATATATAATATATATATATACTATATATATATATATATCATTATTATATATATATATATGGCATTTATATATATTTAAACGGAGCTTCGTTCGTATGTACGTATAGCTGAAATGAATGCGTGACGTCATACTGTGACGTGGGTTTGCGTAACTGACGTATCTCTGACGTCACACTGCGTATGCTACCTAGTATATGTGGGATATATATTTATTATATATATATATAATATAATTATTATATATATATTATAATATATATAATATATTAATATATATATATATATATATATATATATAGTATATATTTTTATGTTGGTATAGTATTTTGGAATCTGACAATATATGCAAAAAAGCGTTATGAAACTGGCAATGACAGACAAGGGTAATAGACTATGCAAATAATAATTTTTTTTCATTTTTAAGTTAT
>JABUQX010101652.1:17500-20000 GCA_015478945.1 Trachelipus rathkii
CCAACGACGCACTGCATTTTTCCGCGGCTATCGTTTCGGCTATGGAATTTTTTTAAATTAATTAAGTGAACCCTAACTCCGTTCTCCCTGATGACAAGTCACTTTCGAAAACGGGTTTTATATTGGTATGAAAAAGGCGTGGCATTGTAGTGATAAGTGTGTAATAATATTTTCAGTCTTAGTTCTATACTAATACGAATAAGATGTGTCAAAAGCTAAAAGAAGAAAAGTGCAACCTGTTTTAAACACGCAGTTTTATTCAAAATTCCTTTGTGATGTTCTTGTCATGTTATTATTTTATTAATTAGGTATTATTATTATTATGTTACTAAGTAATTAAGTAATAATTATTATAATTACTAATTTACTGATTAGTAGTTACTAGTTACTAAGTAATTATACTAGTAAAATATATATATAACAAATTAATATATATATATATATATATATATATATATATATATATATATATATATATTATATATATACTATATATATATATTATATACTATATATATATATTATATATATTCTATATTATATAAATATATATATATATAATATAATAGTATATATATATATATATTTATATATATATATATATATATATATTATTATATATATATAATATATAATATATATATATATATTATATATATATATATATTTATATTATATTAATTAGATTTATTAATTTATCAGATACTGAAATTTAATTAAATAATTTGTATAAAGTATAAACATAAAATTATTAAAATAATTAAATACATGGATAAGTTTGTGACTAGGACCAGAGGTGTTTCTGGAGACAGTTCAGCCGCTGCCAGTAGTAGCTTAAGGAGCAGCTCTCCCATTTTAAATGAGAGCTGTGACATGGACAGCCAAAGATCTCTTACTGATCCTGTCACTGTAACCCTTGATTGTGAGGAGACGAGGGATCCTGGAAACCAAGGCCAAGAGGGCAACGAGGATGCCGTCAAAGAGTTGAAAAGCTATTTGCTCACTCTTGAGAGGTAAGAAACTCGCCTCCATGCTATAGTAAAGACTAAAGACTAAAGACTAAAGAGCATAGTAAAGAGTAAAGACTATAAAGTAACCAAATTAAATCTTTAAATAAAATCTAGTAAATTAACTTTTTTTGAATTTTTTCATGATTGAACATTTAAATATGAAATTACAATAGTCAAATTCAAAAAAATTAAAAACTTCTATTTATTTCAGTTTCTTCATCTTTGAAAAATTTTTGAGGACTGATGAGAAAGTTGATGGGGTGTCTCTTAGGAAGATTCACACTGGTGTTGCCAAGTGTAAACATCCTGCCTGCAAAGGGAAGAAGGGGCTTTCCTACAGCACCCAGACAAGGTCCCACCTCAAGCAGCATTACAAGCATGTAAGTTTAAATAATTATTAATTAAATAATTTAGATAAGATCACAACAACTAACTGGTGTTGCTAGTTAATTAGTTATCAAGATTTAAACACTCTTGTATAAAGTCTTGATACTTTATACAAATGTTATCAAAGAAAATTAAAAAATTTGTAATTAAAGTTTGTATTATTTTTATATACCAGATGCACAATGACCTTCTCCCTCACCTCTCTGCAGCCATTGAAGGGCTTAGCAAGCGCGGTCGCTCCAGTTCAAGGGAGAGTGAGTCTCGCAAGCGTCAGATGTCTCTGGATGAGAGCTTCAGGTCAAAGTTCAGCCAGCAGAGAGCAAGACAAGGTTACACCAGGTGAAAAAATTCAGAAACATAATATTAGTTATTTTAATTGAACTCAATTTTTTTTAAATAGGTATATGAGCGACTTAGCGTCTTCACGTTTTAAAAATATTTTTATTAAAAATTTAAAATATATTGATTTATTAACTTAATTACTTTTTCATCATTAGGTGGTTCATTCATTCAATGATGCCACTGGATTTAGCTGATGATCCTTACACGAAGGAGATGTTTTACCTCATTAATCCCGAGTTTCATCCCACCTCAAGGAGGACTTTGAGCAGGGATATTGAAAAGCTGATGCAAAAGGGGAAGACTCGACTGATAAACAACCTCTTCCACCAGAAGTGGGTGGCCACTACAGCCGACAGTTGGACCGCCCACAATAGGTCCTTCTTGGGAATGACAGTCCACTGGATTGACAGGGTCAACCTCAAAAGGTGCCATGCAACTTTGGCGGTCAGGGAGGTGAAGGTAAGAAAATTAAAAAGTTAAATTTTGTCATTTTATACCTTAGTCTCATAACCATAAGAACATATGAGGTGTAAATATTATTTAATTTACAGACTAAAACAATAAAATTATTGTCTTTAGGAAAGGCAAACTCACCAGTTACTGGGGAAACTAATCACAGAGATTCATCATGAGTTTAGCATCCACGGTAAGGTGAAGGCCACCACTACGGACAATGGCACCAACTACGTGGCAGCCTTCAACGCCTTTGGTGAGTCCAACCAGGACCAGGAGAACCTTCCTATGGACCCTGATTATCCTGA
>JABUQX010101652.1:30000-32500 GCA_015478945.1 Trachelipus rathkii
GTTGTGTTAAATCAACACGAAAATGTATGTTAAGAGGAGCGAAGCAAGTCCGGCAAAATACCTAGTGTATGTCAAGCAGAATCATACAAAACTGCAAAACACAAAGAAAACCATAAGTTGATAAGATAGGAAAGGGTCAGGTCAATTGATCTCAAACTTAGGAAGATATTCTGATGATCGAAAAGAAGGGTACGAGATTTCATATGATCCAGGAAATGAGAATTGAGGATAGATTCAATTATACTAGGCCGGAAATTAGAAAGAAGTTTCACTATGAAAGATATTAGGATGTGCATTCCAAACTCTACTAGTAGAGCACATGATAGAATAAGGACGACGATTGACTATGGGAGCACGAAACCTGACAGAGAAAGAATGGTAATGTGTAGAAAAACAATTCACAGGAGCTTGCAAGTAGTATATGACTATAGAGTTCAGAACAGTGCCCTTTGTAATAACAATTGTATACGGAGAATTATGCACCAGAGAGAGAGCGAGAGAGAAGAGCAGAGGAGAGAGAGAGAGTAGAGAGAGAGAGAGAGAGAGAGAGAGAGAGGAGAGAGAGAGAGAGAGAGAGAGAGAGAGAGAGAGAGAGAGAGGTAGAGAGAGAGAGAGAGGAGAGAGAGAGAGAGACAGAGAGAGAAGAGAGAGGAGAGAGAGAGAGCAGAGAGAGAGAGAGAGAGGAGAGAGAGAGAGAGAGGACGAGAGAGAGAGAGAGAGAGAGAGAGAGCGAGAGAGAGAGCGAGAGAGAGAGAGAGGAGAGAGAAGCAGAGAGAGAGAGAAGAGAAGAGAGAGAAGAGAAGACGAGAGAGAGAGAGAGAGAGAGAGAGAGAGAGAGAGAGAGAGAGAGAGAGAGAGAGAGAGAGAGAGAGAGAGAGAGAGAGAGAGAGAGAGAGAAAGAGAGAGAGAAGAGATTGAGAGAAGAAGAGCAGAGTAGCAGAGAGAGAGGAGAGAGAAGAAGAGAGAGAGAGAGGAGAGAGGAGGAGAGAGAGAGAGGAGAGAGAGAAAGAGAGAGAGAGAGAGAGAGGAGAGAGAGAGAGAGAGAGAGAGAGAGGGTAGTAAGAGGAGAGGAGAAGAGAGAGAGAGAGAGAGAGAGAGGAGAGAGAGAGAGAGAGAGAGAGAGAGAGAGAGAGAGAGAGAGAGAGAGTTAACGAAAAGAAAAGTGCTAGATTCCATCTTTTCAAAACGAACTATATAAATGCGACCGCCAGGATATGCGGTGAGTACTCCATACCAGGAAGAACGGCACTCTTTCTTATACAGTCAGACCAGTCAGTCTTATACAGTCAGTTTTGCAGAATATCTTCATCTTCACCATTACATTGCAACGAATCAGCAGAAAATGCAAACTTGTGACTGCGTCCACATCTCCTTTAAAACAGCAATCTGTATTTGGATCACAATCCGAAACAAGAGTAAATTGGACATCTGCATTCCCACTAACATTTGAGAATATCTGACCAATACCAGATACATTATTACAAGCTTAAAACCCTAACAAGAAACTAGTAGTTAGTAGTTAAGACTCAAACAAAAGCGCATATTTATTAATTGACCTTTTTTTTCTCTTCGGTAGATAGAGGCGCTTGCGAAAAAATCGGCGTCGCGGGAGTCGTTTCTGAGAAAGATCAAATAAATATTAAAAGATGTCGTTTCTTCTTACGTTAACATCTGCTGGCAAAAACTAACTGGTTAAAGAATTCAGGAAAACAAGCCTTTTATTATTATAATTATTATTATTATTATTATTATTATTATTATTATTATTATTATTATTATTATTATTATTATTATTATTATTATTATTATTATTATTATTATTATTATTATTATTATTATTATTATTATTATTATTATTCTGTTTTAAATTTAAAATGTTAAAAGGACACAGAATTCTTAACAAAGGTTAAAAGATAATATTTAATGTGTAGCGATGATATATATATATATATATATATAATATATATATATATATATATATATATATTATAATATATAATATATATATCATATAATATATATATATATCATATATTATACATAATATATATAAATATATATATAATATAATATATATATATATATATATATATATATATATATATATATATATATATATATATATATATATATATATATATATATATATATTATTTTTATATATATAAATATTATAAAATTTTATAAATATTTTATATATTTATATTATATATATATATATATATATATATATTATATATATATTATATATATATATATATTATATATATATTATATATATATAGTATTATATATAATATATACTATTATATATATATATATATATATATTGTGGTTAACTACTAAAGTAATAGAAATTTTAAAGTAATTTTTATACCTTTTGTGGCAAATAAATATTACTTCCCTTTGTAAATTTGAAGGGGCACACAGAATTAATTTCGCGGGTTGCTGCCCCAAACTTGGAATTTAAACAACCCCTTAATTAAAATACCCATCCGCC
>JABUQX010101653.1:5000-7500 GCA_015478945.1 Trachelipus rathkii
GGGTACCCGAGGAATTTTTGGACAGAGTTTGTCAGCAGAATTTGGTATTCTACTACTGCCTCGAAAAGCCGTGCTTGAGTGTACCGACGACCAACGGAGAGGTTCACGCAATGTAATGTGCTGCAGGCGACACTGTTTGGAACTGGGTCAGTTATGTTTATCGGTGCCTACGGAGTTACACATCTTCGATGGAGGCACTCTTACAGCCTTAGGTATGATCAACAGACATGCCTACAACCATTGTCGTGTCATATGCCCCTTACATTGGTTACTCTTTCATCCTAATGCGTGAAAATGCAAGACCATACAAGCAAAATGTGTGAACGACTTCCTTAGGACGGTTCAAGTTACGGCGTTCGAATTGAAAGTTTATAATTAGGACCTCAACCCAATCGAACATTTGTGGGATATTCCGAAACGTCGGATCCGACAGCTGCAACCCCCTCCACGGATATTCCTGGACATGGCGACAGGGCACTGCAGGCGACGTATGGAATCGAAATCCTGTCCAGGAAAATTCTTCCGCACTCATCAAGAGCATGCCAGGACGGTGTCTGGCAGTCATCCTTGCCAGAGAGGGTCATACACGGTATTGAGTCAGACCCAACACCCCTCGCTGCTCTCGCCATACATACTAACATTGTGTGCTTGCAGCGCCAAACCTCCAAATAATACTGCGAACCCTTTACTGCACCTTGGCCTCACACTCTCATCAAAATACGGTTTTGGAGAGGAATTACATGTTATTGTCTTTGTCCAATATAGTGTCTTCGCGTTCTCAATCTTTCACCATCCATCGCCACGTCGCCTTGTGGTGGCGTTAATCTTTGACTAGTAATATATATATATATATATAATGATTATATATGTATATATATATATATAGTATATCATTATAATATACTTTATATTATCTATATATATCATATATATTATATTATATATATATATATATATATATATATATATATATATTTATATATATTATATATAATAGAATATATATATATAGTACTATTATATATAATATATATATATAATATATATATATATATATATATAGTATATAAATATATATATATACTATAATATATATATTATATATATATATATTATATATTATATATAAATATATATATATATATATATATATATATATATAGTATATATATGATATATATATATATATGATATATATATATATTTATATATATTATACTATATATTATATATATATATATACTATATATATATATATATATATATATATATATATATACATATATATAGTATATATATATATATCTATATATATAATTATTATATATTATATATATATACTATATATATATTTACTATAAATCTATATACATTAATTAATTATTTAAAAACAATTTAATTAATTAAAAAAAATATAGCTACAATTTATAAAGAATGACTGCCAAGAAGCGAAATAAATAAAAAAATGTTGTTAATTCATCATAATTTTAGGGTAAATACATTGCAATATAGGGTAACGCTCATAAACTAACCTAACCTAATTAAACCTAAATCTAATATTAACGGAGTCAACCACTTATAATATGTCCCATAATACTATATATATCATATATTAGTATATACTTATATATATATTAGTATATATTATATATATTATATATATAATATTATATATTATTATATTATATACTATATATATATACTATATATAGCAATCTATATAATTTAGAAAAAGTATAGCTAAATATATAATATATATACACAGACAGCTATATTTATTGAATTTTTAGTATATATATATATATATATATATATATATATATATATAGTTATATTATATATTAGTTATATATATATATTTCTTATATATGATGTATATAGTATAACAAAATCGTTAGAATATATGTACAATAAATATACTATTATTATCTATATAATATATATATATATATATATAATATATATATATATAATCTATATATATATAGTATATAGTATATTATTATATTATATATATATATATTATATCATATATATTAATTGTAGTATATATCATATATATATATATATATATATACTAATACTATATTATATATATATACTATATACGGTATATATATATATATAAAAAAGTAGAAATTATAAAGGATAGCTGTGCGCTTACTTTTTTATAATTATAAGTTAATTTCAATCAGCTGCATCTTCTACCGAGGGATTTTTGTTTTCTGTTCGATAGTGTCAACAGCTTAATAACTAAATATTATAGGATTTACCTATTTTTAATGTTGACAAATTACTTCACATTATTTAGATAAAATAAATTCTCTTTCTTGTATAATTTTATTATTGTTTAATTATTATTATTATTTATTGGATTGTTATTATATTATTATTATTATTATTATTTATTAATATTTATTATTATTATTATTATTAATTATTATTTATATTATTATTATTAATTATTCATTATTATGATTATTATATAATTATTATTGTT
>JABUQX010101653.1:12500-20000 GCA_015478945.1 Trachelipus rathkii
AGAGAGAGAGAGAGAGAGAGAGAGAGAGAGAGAGTTTTGATATCATTAGAGAGTATTTTTAAAAAGAAAACTTTCTGACAAACGCAGTTGCGGTTGTGAAGACCAGTCACAACTACGGTTGTGGTTGTGTTATTGATAACAATCCATCTCTAATATTATATATATCAATATATATATATAATATATATATATATATATATATATATATATATATATATATATATATATATTATAGTATATATATATATATATAGTTAGTCAAGAGATGGGCGCGGCCTATATTTTTCGCAGTCCGTATCGGCTTATTCGGCTTTGCCTACCTTACTAGTGCTCGTCGCTTCCGACTGCATTGTTTGAAAACCTCAGTGCGTGCTTAACTAGCGGGCTATTCGGGCTAATCCTAAACGGCGATAGAAGGGGTTCCGTTAATGTACAAAGGGAATGCTTAACCATTTTGGCGCGCGATCTGGCACCACGCCAAAGCATCTGGCACGCCGTTTACATTTTAAAGTAAACGGCTTTTATTCAAGTATTATGTAAGAGAACCCAGATTTATTCAGGAGTGCCTTATTTTTTTTATTATAATGTTAACGGATACATAAATAGTTGAGATAATGTGTGTACTTTGTAACAGATAGCTAATAAGGTCGCTCTTCTCCGTGCCATATCCTCCATCTAGGCTCTTGGACTAAAGTTCAAACTTCCTGCCTAGTTGAAGGTTCACGATATGTTAGACCATCATTTTTAAAACTCCAAAATAATGTTAAGAGAGATAAAGATCAAGGTGCTGTTTCTAACCTTACTTTATCTTTATAAAGGCTTTCATCCTATAAACAATGGAAGGAGATCATCTTGTCGTCCTCCTCGATATTTGTATCCGCGCGAAGCGTCTGACGCACTTCTTCACAGCTTAGCTGAATTACTAGGACAGGTAATTATATCATTTTGATCACGATAAGTATAGATCTAGTCCGATAATCCTAATCGCTATAGTGGGAAACTTAAAGTAGCACGACTGAGGACTGTTTCAATATAGAATGGCAGTCGATAGGGACGCAACATAGTCTACGATTGGCCCAATCCGCGAATTGCCGATGACGGGACCTGCACGTAAATTACTTGAGCCGTTCGATCTCCAGCTGACTCGAGATATATATTATTATACTACTTATCAATGATATTCTCACTATAGATATATATTGCTTGTAGTCTTGCCTCTGATGACGTAGCCTATATACTACTACTAAGTAAAATAACATATATATATTAATAATCTCAGATATATATAGGAGTTGCGTCACTGATAATTGTGGGTATGTTTCTTTTTATTCACTGTTATGGCTCTGGCGCAGCTGGACGCTGTTGGTGATTTGAGATGGCTCTCGTAATAGACTGAGCAGTACCTATCTTTCTGCTGAGCTCATGCGCGTTATCACTCACACACTGGTCAGAGTAGCTGTGCGCTCTTGAGGCAGTAAAGAGTAGAGGAGGTGGTCTTTTATAGAAGTGAGACAAATAACGTGCATGATATACTCGCCTATTTATTGGAAGATGCGATGAGCAAAACTCTTTTTCATTCACGTTCCTCTCCACTGAGGAGTGGCCTGTACTAGTGGCCTCTGCTCACACAGGATGTAATACTTTTTCACTCTTCCCTCAAGGCTGCTCTTCCATCACTCCAAGTTGGGGTAGGAGTCGCGTGCCCATGGTATCCCTTCTTCTCCGCTCCTGAACGCATATCTCATGACACTTGAGCTACACGGCTGTCACTCGACGCAATGTGTCACTCGTTCCTGACTCTGTAAAGAGTGAATAATTAATATTCTTTCTTCTCTCTCTCTCGCTCCTTAGTTAGTCTACGACATTAATTTGACTATTATAATAAAATTACGGGAGCACGAGAGCCGAGGTATCTGTATGGTAATAGGGTCGAATTAGTATCAAGAGTTCTGAGGTGTGTCATCAGATTGGACAATCTGAGGCTCGTTCTTGCAGTAGGGAGATTTGGATAAGAATGATGGCCGCGTTTAATGCTCATTGGCAGTCGTGATCTTGCTAGTTAGGGAATACAATAGCACTGTCATTTGATGCAGGATTTCTGTTAAGATCGTTGGTCCTGTTGGAGCACACGTGAAGTAACCCATATCTGGGTAAGAAGTGTATACGACGTGCACATCGTGAGAGTGTTTTGCCTGTCGGATCGACCGGAAAAAAAGTTGCATATATTCCAGCTTAGAGATTGGTTTTCCCGAATCGTAGCGATACTGACGTTGTTCTGGCCCAAGCACGTCAGTCGATGGTAACAAGGTACTAGAACTAAGGGATTTAATGGAGTAGGTATCTGGGTGAATAAGAGGCAGATGTTAATTTAATAAAGATTTTATTAAACTATAGAATAAAAAATATGATAAAGACGCAATTGTTGCTACTTTAAATAATACTGTTATTTTCAGCCTTGCGACGTCTACCTCTAGTGAGAAGGCTGGAAGCTTCCTTGTGTAAGTAAGACCTGACCCTTGATGAGGATGGTTGTTTAAGTGAGCTCCATGTTTGGTTCTCTAGATATCTCTCTATTATAGAACTCCTAGAGGTTGCCATTCTACAACTTACTCATACTTTATTAGTGTGAGTTCTTCCTCTGCTAGTAAGATCACAGGTATAACTTTCTTACTATTATAAAAATTATCAACATAACTTATTTAATTAATTGACACTTTGTCTTCAATTTACATCACTCCGGGCTTACTATCAATTATTGCGTCGTAGCGCTACAACTTTTCCCTACTCTGTCTTCTCTTTGGTAATATTGTATTAGGGGCTAGCGTAGTACGGCTCCTCGTCGACCAATTAACTACTTTGCTGCTGCATCATCTCAGTGTTATGGTTTCTTTTCTCTTTGGGCGTTATCAATTTGTATCTGGTTGGTTCGTATCCACTAGGTGTCGCTGAATTCCTTGAGTTCTAACAGGAGACTGGAATATAAGCTAGTGCCTTCACACTCGTGAGTTTTCCCTCTCTCTTGCTTCTGCCCTTGTACTTCATCACTATCTATCTCTGTTGTTCGCCATACTAGTTGAGTGTGTGAGCACTGGAATACCAATAAAGATATTTTAATTAGAAATTCAGATTACCTGAATGAGTTGAAATCTACGTGATAATGAATCTCATCATTTCGTTGCAACCACAAATTATCACTTCTTCAATATACTATTTATTAATATTTATTATTTTTCAGTAGTGCACTTTATGCAACTATTTTTATCGCGATATTTTCTAAGTAACGTCTCTAGGCGCGGTCTGTTGAGTTGCCGTCGCTAGACTTGGGCTGTCTTACGCTCAGCCCTCGGAGCTCGCTGAGATCCACAATGCTCCAAGTTCAGGAATAATCAGGGTTCATAGGAAGGGTCTGCCTGGTCCTGGTTGACTCAGCAACGGCGTGAAGGCTTGCACGTAGTTTGGTGCATTCGTCGGCGTCAGTGGTGGCTTCCCCATTAGCGTTGTGGATGCTATAAACCTCAATGATTGAATCTCTGTGATTAGTTTTACCAGTAACTGGGTGAGTTGCCTTTCCTAAAGACTAATAATTTTTATTGTTTTTTAGTCTGTTAAATTAATTCATATTTTCATACTCTTTTCCTTATATCGTTTCTTTATGGTTTGAGATCTTTACAGGTATAAAATGACAAATTTTAAACTTTTTTAATTTTTTCTTACCTTATCATTCCTCCTCGTACCTCGCTCAATAGTTGCATGGCACTAATTTATGTAAGGATATTGACTTCCTGTCAATCTTCCAGTGGACTGTCACTTTCGCCTAAGTAGGCTAGCTTCTTATCTGTGGCGGTCCAATTCGTGTTCGTGTCCCTGTAGCTCGGTCCCCTATGGGCACCCCACCTTTTCTGGGTGGGTATAGAGGTTGTCTATTTCAGTTTCGTTAGTTCCCTTTTCTTCCTTCTGTTGCCATTGGGTCGATGCCTTCCTTTTCAATAGTGCGCGCTCGCTCATATATATAAGATGAAACCGGTCGGGACATTGGTAGATGAGGGTTCAAGGAACGATGCTCTTTCTGTCGTACTGGATCCATCTAGCTAAAATTCTGTTGGGCATTATCGAGATGGGATTGTTGTTAATTCCACCTCAGATGAAACACAGTAATTCATAGCTTTACTGATGATATCATATTTGTATCTTTCCCTGTATGAATTTTTTTAATTTATAAACGTTACATCTTTCTCTAGGTAAGTACTGTTTGTCCGTTTAAGTTATCGCCCATCAGGCCGTGGCAAGGCTGGAGCTCACATGATTAGCGGCCCGGCTGCCTCAGCGCTATTGGTTAACGAAATATAGAGGTTAGGACAAGCTTCTCAATTACCATTAATAACCTAATATTCGCAGAGCCTTTGGCGGAACGTATCTTCTAGGTTCGACGTGGATTTGTATTCGGACGCTTGTATTTGCGTGCGCTGCTGCTGAAACTTTCGCAAACTCTGTTAACGGCTATGCATCCGAGACAATCTGACGCTTGCGGAGACTGCCTCACTGCTTTGCTACCTTTTTCGAACTGATCGGCGACCGCGCTTAGCTCAGCCTCCTTCAATGTAACCTGCAGAGAGGTTGAGGGAGACAGGTCATTTGTGCATCTGGTATATTTATATCCAAAATAAACTACAAACTTTAATTACAATAATTTTTCTTAATTTTCTTTGATAACATTTGTATAAAGTATCAAGACTTTATACAAGAGTGTTTAAATCTTGATAACTAATTAACTAGCAACACCAGTTAGTTGTTGTGATCTTATCTAAATTATTTAATTAATAATTATTTAAACTTACATGCTTGTAATGCTGCTTGAGGTGGGACCTTGTCTGGGTGCTGTAGGAAAGCCCCTTCTTCCCTTTGCAGGCAGGATGTTTACACTTGGCAACACCAGTGTGAATCTTCCTAAGAGACACCCCATCAACTTTCTCATCAGTCCTCAAAAATTTTTCAAAGATGAAGAAACTGAAATAAATAGAAGTTTTTAATTTTTTTGAATTTGACTATTGTAATTTCATATTTAAATGTTCAATCATGAAAAAATTCAAAAAAGTTAATTTACTAGATTTTTTATTTAAAGATTTATATTTGGTTACTTTTACCGTCTTTACTCTTTGACTATGCTCTTTTAGTCTTTAGTCTTTAGTCTTTACTATAGCATGGAGGCGAGTTTCTTACCTCTCAAGAGTGAGCAAATAGCTTTTCAACTCTTTGACGGCATCCTCGTTGCCCTCTTGGCCTTGGTTTCCAGGATCCCTCGTCTCCTCACAATCAAGGGTTACAGTGACAGGATCAGTAAGAGATCTTTGGCTGTCCATGTCACAGCTCTCATTTAAAATGGGAGAGCTGCTCCTTAAGCTACTACTGGCAGCGGCTGAACTGTCTCCAGAAACACCTCTGGTCCTAGTCACAAACTTATCCATGTATTTAATAAGCCTAATGTGCGTAAAGGTTAACTAGTACTCTTTAAAGTTTACATATGTATTTCAAATGAGGAACAATGTCTTAAATCTATTAATATATATATATAATATATATATATATATATATATATATATATATAGTATATACCGTATATATATATATATATATATATATATATATAGTATATTTATATATATATATATATATTATATATATTTTATATATATAGTATAATATATATATTATATATAATTATATATATTATAAATATAGTATATATATTATATATATATTAATATATATATATATATATATATATAATATATATAAAATATAAATATATATATATAATATATATATATATATATATATATATATATATATATATATAATATATATATATTTATATTATTATTATATATATTATTAATTTTGTTTATATATATATTTTACTAGTAATTAATTACTTAGTAACTAGTAACTACTAATCAGTAAATTAGTAATTATAATAATTATTACTTAATTACTTAGTAACATAATAATAATAATACCTAATTAATAAAATAATAACATGACAAGAACATCACAAAGGAATTTTGAATAAAACTGCGTGTTTAAAACAGGTTGCACTTTTCTTCTTTTAGCTTTTGACACATCTTATTCGTATTAGTATAGAACTAAGACTGAAAATATTATTACACACTTATCACTACAATGCCACGCCTTTTTCATACCAATATAAAACCCGTTTTCGAAAGTGACTTGTCATCAGGGAGAACGGAGTTAGGGTTCACTTAATTAATTTAAAAAAATTCCATAGCCGAAACGATAGCCGCGGAAAAATGCAGTGCGTCGTTGGCTTGTCCGACTATTTAAAAAAAAATTTCGGCTACGACTACGGCTATAAGAATTGATAGTGCGGCGTAGCCGGTATTAGCCGAATAGCCGAAAATCGTTGCGGCATGCCTCCCAGCTATGCTATATATACCTATAATATATATAGTATATATATATATATATATATATATATTATATATAGTATTAGTATCTATTATATCTCATATTTCATGTTTTATCTATATAATATACACTATATATTAAAATATATATTATAATTTCTATCTCATTATTTAAGTAGTATATATATTATATATATAATATATATATATATTATATATATATATATATATATATATATATATATTTATATATATATATATATATATATATATATATATATATATATATATATAAAATAAATGTAATAAAGCATGACTGTTCACTAACTTTTTATAATTATAAGTTAACTTCAATCGTCTGCATCTGGTTTCGAGTGATTTTTGTTTTCTCGTTCAAGATTGTCAACAGCTTTATAAATAAATAATATAAGATTTATCTATTTTTATGTTATTTACATATAATAAAGTCTTAATAAATATTGTATTTCTTCTTCTTCTTCTTCTTCTTCTTCTTCTTCTTCTTCTTCTTCTTCTTCTTCTTCTTCTTCTTCTTCTTCTTCTTCTTCTTCTTCTTCTTCTTCTTCTTCTTCTTATCAATTTTTCATCTTCTAAATTATCACCTAATTGGAGATGCTAGTTATTCTACTTTCGTTTCTTCTCTTCTCTTCTTCTTCTTCTTCTTCTTCTTCTTCTTCTTCTTCTTCTTCTTCTTCTTCTTCTTCTTCTTCTTATTATTATTATTATTATTATTATTATTATTATTATTATTATTATTATTATTATTATTATTATTATTATTATTATTATTATTATTATTATTATTATTATTATTATTATTATTATTATTATTATTTTTATTATTTCTTATTATATTATTATTATTATTACTTATTATTATTATTAATATTATTATTACGTGAATTATACTTGATTATTATTATTATTATTATTATTATTATTATTATTGTTATCATTATTATCGTTAGAAAAAGTAGTAGAAGTAGTAGTAGTACTAGTAGTAGTAGCAATAGTAGTAGTAGTAGTAATAGTAGTAGTAGTAGTTGTAGATATTAATAAT
>JABUQX010101654.1:5000-27500 GCA_015478945.1 Trachelipus rathkii
ATCTAGTTAATATTCACGGTATCTAATTAAAAATAAATATGATCTCATTATAATATAATATATTATCTAGTGATTTATTATATATCTATATATACATATAGTTATCCCGGCATTTTGAATTATTAAAGGGATTTTATTATCTATCTCACTACTAACATATATATATAATATATATATATATAGAAAAAATAAATAATAATTATTATTATAATATATATATTATTAATATATATATTATATAATATATATATTATAAACATATTTGTATTATAATTATTTATAATAATATATAATATATATATATATAATATATATATATTATATATATATATATATTATATATATATATATATATTATATATATATATCTATATATATATATTATATATATATTTTATATATATAAATATATATTATATATATATTGTATAATATATATATATAATATAATATATATATATATATAGTATATATAAAATTATAGTGATCATTATAGTAATAATCGATGACGACGAAGAGTAATATATCGAGCACTCTACTTATTTTCAATATGTAATTACAAATATCACTCATCTGATAAATTATTATATATGTCCACCACTGATTATAATTATATATCGTATGTATGCTATTTTAGATAGATTATTTTGTGTCCATAATTCACGAATAATTATTGTGTAATTTATGTAAAGTGATATATGTATATTAACTTATAAACGTGATTACTTCCGTTATAGTATATATAATATATATTATCTTATTTATATATTAAATATATTTACAATAATAATAATCAGTGTAAACATTATAATTATGTAGTATAATACTTATTAAATAAATAGTATAATTATTCATAATATATATACAAATAATTCACTTTAATCAGTGATAACATAAAATTTTAATGAGTGTACCATGAATACATATTTATTATTTTAAAGATAAATGTCACATGGAGTATACATACGATAAACCTATTATATATTTCTAGGAGACCTCTCATCTCTAATTATATTATATAAATACTTATATAATATTAATATTAATAATTATTTAGGAAATACATAGATACGGTGTATAAATAAAGTAATAATAGATTAAATTACTGAGAGGTGATAAATATATGCTATTTCTTACTAACCTTATTTTTTAGGTGAGTTTTCTCAATATATATTGGAAATTCACTATTACTCATTATGTGTGAGTAATACTACCTATATCTAAATGTATTTAAATCTTGTGATATACATAGATTGGAATAATAAAGTATAGATTATTCTATTTTTCATATTATTCACATATTAAATAATAAGATACCAATCGAGACCAATAATAATAAAGGCTATATATCACTATTATATGGTGAGAAATTCATCTGTCACGAATATATCTCGACTCCTACTCTGATTTTATAAGATAAATTACTAATTAATTTACCCGCAGGCGGACGAAGACGTCATTTTTCATCGTCACTTATAATGGAGAGACTAGTCTCGTTTCCTAATTTAAGAACTAATATAAAATAATCTTGAGATAAAATATATATCGTATTGTGATATATAATATGAATAATAATCCTTCTATCGTTACTACGTAGTGTGTTACCCGTGAATATTGATACGATATATAGGTTGGGCTTTTGTGGCAGTTACTTTGAAAAAGTAATTATCGAAGTTAGTCTGATTAGATTACTGATATATTGAGAATAATTATTTTTTATTAGCTTATCTAAGTTGAGATTTAGCATTATATAACATTAAAATTAAGATATGGACTAAATGCACATATATGGAGTAAGTGTAGATTTATATATTAAAAGATAAACGCATTTCGACCATTTATACTATATATAAAGTGTACTTATTTAAAATTAATTATGAAGGTGCTAAGAAATTACATCGAATATGGAATGTGATATTTAAAAATTAAAGTATTTTGGTAGTGTAATATATGTATCACGATTGGCATCGCAGTTCATATCCTCTCTATACAATAAAAACCTATAGGTACTGGGACATATTACTATATATTATTTTAAAGACTAGTGCTAGATTTTATCGAGGAAAGTGTGTGAATGTCTGGTTGTCGCTGAGTATATCACTGAGCTAGGAGAGATGAGGGTGAGAGTTAGATAATGCATGATTTAATGAATTGGACTACGAATATAATAATGATAGTGTTGAGGACGCAAGGGGGGCGAGATATAAAAAGAATAGTCTGAGTTGTGAAATATCTATATATTCTAGAAATCATGTGATATGAAATTATAATCATTGACTATGCGCTAAAATTAAAATATAAGTTATGGTAATAAAAAATCATTGTATGTTATACGGTATTTTCACCTCATGTAAGTAAGTATATAAAATACTGGGAGATGCCTAATATTTATATTTCACTAATCTCATAACAATCGGTAAATTTAATGACATAATTCACATCATTACTAACATACTATAACACTATATCACTATACATACTAATAATCTAGTACCCCTCATCAACTCAACTGCTGCCTACATCAAATGCTCTTTCTTTTCCACAATGGTACCGGCAATAACTAGAATCACATAATATATAGTCACATATGGCGATAGACATTATAACATACATTAATAAAGAATAATTATATATGTATACTAAATTATCAGTAGAATATACAATTTGTAATTATAAGAAATCTTGTAAATATTAATATAAATAATAAATAATTAATATTATATAATAATAATATATATAGGGTGACAGGGCTAGCAATATATACGTACTATCTAATTGATTATAATAATTATATATATATATTATATGTATATATTACGATATTACGCATCTCATAATTATTAATGATAAATATTATATATAATTAACGCAGGTGCGCTCATGTATTTAAAATTATTTAATAAATCACTTATGCTGCATTACTAATGATTATTAGATTATATCTTATTTATCGTCGATTGGCTCATTGATATTATAATAATTATTATATAAAACTCATTTAGTTCTCATTTCATCATCACATCTACTATAAGATATCAAAAATACATTCTATACTAATCTTATAGCTACATCCACACACACACACAGTATTATACATCAAATACTTACTAAATCACCTAATATTAAGCTTACATACATCATGATATTATTAGATTATCTAATAACATGCGTACCATAGGTTCGCATGCTGAAGGCAAGTCGAGGATATTGTCTACGAGTAAATTATTGTTTCTCTGACCCAAGACTCTGCTAGATTTTCTTACGAATGACGGCGTACTATTGAACATTCTAACAGCGCTCGGACGTTTCACAGACGTACGTTGATGCCTTTTGCGATACTTCAGAGTCGAAGTTCTAATAATCTAGTATCCTAACAGGAGTGTAGTGCTCATAACCATCTACATAATAAAGTCACTATTTAGTGATATTAATATATTGATTCTTCTATTTTTCATAAACCATAGTCTAAGACCAGTGAGTGGAGCATAATGAGTCGATACTCTATACGGCATAGTTCCTTTCGTTGTTATATAAATATAGCTACTCATATACTCTGATCTATATAGAAACATTATCTTCAACACATTCCATACCATATACTCTCACAGTGATATCTGAAAATATTAACTAAAGTATCAACTCTACTGACATTAATAGTTCTTCACTCACTCGACTTAATCTCTACTCTTATTCTCTCTACTTTCTCATTCTGTTCCATTTCTTAATCTCATTTCTCTAATCTCTGCTAATAAGTCATTCCCTCTTAAATTCATATAATTTACTTCCTATCATTGTGTACTACATACATATATATATTATATCATACTTTTTATTGGCGAATTGCGGTCCACATGTGTGCTTGCTTACCCTAATCCAGTCTCGGGTCAAAATTTTCTTCTCTTAGTCTTCTTTAGAATCTGCTCATCTTCTTCTTTCTGTGTCTCTCTATTACACTATGTGAAGTAATTTAAATTATTTTAAGTTAAAATGATTCTAATATAAAAAAACTTTCCAGTAACTGTCACGTTACAACAACCATAACCGCTGCAGAGGTGAGCTGCTCGCTTTGTTTCAATAAGAGAGCGAGGTAAATCATTAACTTTTATAAAATATGTGGCACAGAGTTACAGAGTGAGTTTTAACCATATAAATATACCTTACCAATGAAGTGTATGGCATAACGCCATACTTGAAATTTCTCTGTTTCGGTAACACATTTAATTGAGTGACACTACATCACACTAATAAATAATTCACGATTCATATATGTAATAATGCAATAAATAAATAAATAATGGAATAATAACTAATCATATGATAAAAATATACAAAATAATAAATTATTATAATAATTAAATGTCACATTTATTTATAACATAAATAATTAACTATAAATAATAATATAATTAATATATATTTATAAATAAATATAATATATAATAATTTAATAATAATAATTTCGAATAAATGAATATTTAATAATTAATATAATACATAGTGTTAATATAAATCTTACTAATATTGGATCATACATCAATACTATTATTCATTAATAAATATACAATATCAATAAATAAATTATTTTTTATATTAATAATATAATATTCTTTTGAGAAAGATGAGCACATACATTCGTCAATGATACGGATTCTCATTGTAATAATAGATAAGACACATACATACATAAATTAACGTTGAAGAGAAGACATGAAAATAAAATATTAACATTACCTCAATATAATATTAATAATCAATAGGATGGTTTCAAAAATTAATTAATCGATACAGACATATGTAAACTCTCCAATTACAAATCTACTATAAATTTTTTACCGACAACCTTAAGAACAAAGAATAAAATAAATAATAAAAAATGCCTAAGGAAATGTTCAACAGACATAATAACACATAATATACTTAATAATAAGTTAACTTAATATAATATATATTGTATACAGTTTGAAATATGTTTATATGATATAAATATCTCAATAAGATAAAAACTTTATTTCTAATTATCACATTCTACTCTATGACTAGGTACAATTAATTAATCGTTGTATTAAACAAATATAATACGATTATATATATATATATAAGTATATATAGTATTATATATATTATATATATTTTTTCGTCAGTTGAAATAGCATTAGCTACATATTATAAATAATATGGTTATATTAGATACATACTATAATTAATATGATTATATAAGATTATATTTATATAATATATATATAGTATATAGGGTGGTTAAGACAGCCAAACTGAAATCAGGAAGTTGCAACGCGGATGTTGCAAATGTTGCAAAGCACATTCTTGCCACATTTGATTTTTCAGCTTGACTCTTGTTTAATGGTTAGGGGTTTTTAACAGTGTCGATGATACGGAATTTCAGTCTGGAAAGACGGTTTTCAGAGGTTTAGCCCCCAAAAAAAGGAGCGGAGCCACATAGGGGGCTTTTTGGTTCCAATGAAGGTTTAAATGATAGGTTAGAATTTCATCTTTTGAGATGGGTAATTAGGAGTAGATGATGATATTGTGTTTTACTGTAGAGCACACAAATCTGGCGGAGTGAGAGAAGGAATCGTCTTTCCGTAGCTAGCCGTTGAGACGTGTATGATGTATATAAAGTATGAAGGAAGAGTGTAGTGACGAGAGAGAAAGAGATTACGAATAGATTAAACAGTCCACGAAAAGTTGTCAGTGTAGTGGATAGGTGATGAGAGAATAGGAGGCAATTTGACGTCCACGATACCGGCTTTCGCTAAGAAGAATAGAGAAATTACTCAGATCTTGAAACAGAAGATAGTGTAATTGAGGTAATGAAGCGCTAGAAGCCAAGTGTATTCAAGTCATCGTGAGGATGGTGAGTGAAATATCTGATGTAAGGGGCGTACCTCACGACGTATGCGAAGGCGAAGTGAAATGTGATCGTTCTTGACAGGCACCTGTATGCGCAAGATGAGACCTGTGATCAGCCACGAGAGTGGAGGAGTATAGGCATGTGAGAAGACGTAGCACCGAGAGAGAGAGAAAGGAAGAAACAAATAAAAAGTGGAGAGAAAGAGAATGAAATGGAGGGTCAGCAATGCGAAGTTTGGTGAACAGGTGTGCACCATTTGAGAGATGACACTAAAGAGGGTCTATGCCACTACGGAGAGGTACAAATTCGCATGCTGAGAGAGAACCATGTTTAGATGGAACACTTACGATAGAGGGCTAAAATTTAGGATTCAGAGCATCATAATGATGACGTAATACTCAGAGTCGGACACGAGAGTAAGTCTCTCTGACGTCTCCCCGCCGCTGAAAAAATTAAAAAATGATCGCTAGAAGATTGAAATTATGGAGACAGGGGGAGTGTTAGAGATGAAGTTCGAGAGTCGGAGACGGAGTGGAGTTGGAGTTGAGAGTATGGAAGTGCGAGAGGGAGTCGAGAGTACAGGAGAGCAGCCAGAGAGCAGAGAGAGTATGATGACGAGTTATGAACAATAGAATGGAAGAGATAGCTCTCAGTAGGAATATGTCTACAAAACAGAGTGAACGACACGAATGAAGAAGTCGCAATGAGAAGGAAAGTGAGGAAGTAATTAGGAGGATAGGTATATGAATTGTTGTGAATGGACAATTCCGAGTAAGATAGATAATAATCAGAATGTAATAGTGTAAATTAATAATAATAATAATGGCAACTAAGTGGTGCTAGAGAGACGAGTTGCGAGAGTGCATGAAGAGTTATAAAATCATTCTTAAACAAACAATGATAGTGTGATCTATTAATATAAGGTTATATAGGAGTGAGTATGTATGAATTTACGAAAAATCATAAATTGTTCTGAAATCATCAATATAATATTAAGTGGTAGTAACCAAGCTAATAATCAATAATAAATTAATATATATCTCTTTCGTTTTATTTTCTTTTTAAATGTTTATAAATTACATATTTACGTTTTCCCTATACGACTATAAACTGAGCTAAATCAAGCTAAAAAGAAATATATATACAGAAATGAGAGATCATAAAGAGCTAATTTGACATTTTACTTTATCGTGATTTGATAAGATAGAGGGATATTGGAATTTCTTATAAATTACACACTATTGATACACATTATGGTCATTATTTTTTAGTAAATTGTCATGTTTCTATCAACTAACACTTACATCATACAAACATCATAAATGTAAAGCCACATCAATTAATCCTCCAGCTATCCATCACACACACACTACACACCCGCTATCGATCCTTTGCTCTAATTGTCTATTGATCTACTTGGGATTCAAGTCAATTTCGATTATTTATTTTTGGATATAAACAGACATAAGAACAATTATTGTATACACTGGATCAACGTAATATTATGGTCTAAACGGTAAAACAAAGTTTTCACATAATAAAGCTTACTTCGCATCAATCTGAACTTGGCAATACGATACACCAATGCAACACACACAAAAAAACCTGACAACAGCTTCAACATGATAAACTGTTGCGTTTAACAAAGCTCCACACTTAACACAGTAACTCACTTACGACACAACAGTTACAGTACACCATACATAACGCATACAAAGTATACAAGACCGTAACGCTTATTCATACTCATTACATAGTACATACTCTAAATTAAAGTGATTAATTTATCGTACTCTCACATGGAATAAATTATTTGAACATAGAGAATTATAACAATATTTACTAATACATTGATCTATATTTATTATTCCCCAATATATAATAAATTAGTTGTGAGATACTCTCAGTAATCAATTTTATTTCATCACACTAACATATTACAACTAACAACGTTTTAATCAACTATATAAAATAGAAATAAAAATACAAACTAAACGCACTCATACTCTAATCCAACGTAATAAATCACTCACACTACACGACAAAGACCCAGACAAGAGTCTTATCTATATCTTTCATATGAAGAGAGCACATAGAGATATGTATAAAGAAAATATATATATATAAAAAACCAACAAATACACGATTCTCATATTGTTATTCAGTATTCCACCTTATACAAATATTTATATACGAGCATTTCTCACCATTAACATAATTTACATTAATACTCACACGCAATAAAAATTAAACAGAGTTACCTATTTATCCGAGTGATATTTGTGTCACACATAAAATATACTACAACTCACTCCACGCCTATCTACATTGAGTTAACATTTATCAAATGTATCATAAACTTGGCCCGATTCATCATACAGACCAACGAATATATGGCAAACGTAACAAAGTTTTCTACACTTATTAAATTTTAGAAAACTCACATCAAAAAAATTTACTATATATTCTTGTGAGATAGTTTATAAATCACTAAAATTATAATAGTGTGAAAGCATGACATACACACATATATTTATATAATATTATAAATAGATGATTTAATAAGAAACATATCGATATCATTCTATGTCAACATCATATAAGAAGATCTATATTTAAATAAAGAAATTCATCGAGTTATTGTCATCTATTCATACCTATTCTCCAATAACCAAGAAACATCTCAGGCAACTTATAAGTCCAATATGATACAAGAAACAATCACCGTCCCTCCCCACCCATCCCTATACTACACTACCGTCCACTAAACCTTTTGATCTATTACGATCTAATGATTGAGATCACATAAATACGTAACTAATATCCCAGGAAATGTTCCAGACAACTGATAAGTATCTTATATAATCACAAAATATCCCAGGACAACTTATAAGTATCTCAAATGACCGGCAACAGCTATCAAACGATTATCACTAGTACTAATAATATAATAGTACTAATGAAAAAATCTAAACTCAACATCTTATACTACTATATATATATATACATACGAATAAAACCACTAACATTAAACATAGATTCATATAACTTTAACAATATAAAGTCCTATATATAGCAAAGCGAGTAACAAAACGTAACTCTAATATCACTATAACTTATTTTTTAAAGAAATAAGCTATTTTTCTGTAAATGTCTCTGTTGTTGATTTTAACATTTTACAATTATAACACTATTATTTACGTCACGCATTTTCAATGTATATATTATCGTATAAAACATAATAGCACATAAAATGTTCTCTATTACTATACTAACTATATACATACGAATATATATGCTAATAACATATTATTTCTACACTCAATTTAATAAATATAGCCTATACAATAGTGACATTATATATTAACTTATAAGAATATAATTGAGTATCAATAACTCGAGATTAACCTAACCCAATACTTATACGCCCCTATAATTATACTGTTAACATTTAAAAGTTCACTCTTAATACCCGTAAAGTTAACTTTAGTTTATCATATGACCAAGAAACGTCACCTATTATTCTACTTTTTCCAAGCATATATCTAACTTATTTAATCGATAAATCATACATTGACACTAGGTAACAATTATCAATAATGTATCTAACCTTCTGGGCGTGGCCGCAATATCTATAACAGAGAGCGAAACGAGGATATAGTGCAACAGCTGATATAGGCAAACAGATTTAGCTACAGTGTATCTATGAGGTAATTCCGAATTATGCAAATAATTAACTCAGTAATCCCTTAGGATAACCAATAATTGTCTCTATAAGTAGAAGTTCCAATAACTCTAATAAGATAGTAAAACATAAAAAGAGATAAGTAGTCTCTCTCGTCGAGACTAGTGAACTATATAATAATATACAAAGTTTTATCCAAGCATAACTCTAAAATATAAATAATGTATTATTTTATAAATAAAGATTCATTTAAAAGTGTAATAGTTAACCGAATCTTATAAAGCAGTTAAATTTCAGATATAAATCTATTTAAAATCAACCACCCGTCCTTACTCACCCCACTCATCTACACTACACGTCACTAAGGACTCATTTGATCTATCGATCTATATGATCTAGGTCACATATCGAGTATACATTTAGGATAAAGCATAGTACAAAAATATAGTTCTTTATATATACTAACTATATATGTAATATGTGACTTATACGTAAACATTGTTTTACATCAGTAAGCTAACGAGT
This sequence comes from Trachelipus rathkii, assembly GCA_015478945.1. Lineage (NCBI taxonomy): Eukaryota > Metazoa > Arthropoda > Malacostraca > Isopoda > Trachelipodidae > Trachelipus > Trachelipus rathkii. The sequence goes on from JABUQX010101654.1 coordinate 15,080, forward strand.
TGTCATTCACCAAGAGTAACTAAGAAATTACATGTACATCTCTAAACAAAACTCTATACAGGAACTTTACTTTTTGGTCTAACATATTTTTTCTGACTAAATGAACTTCCTAATAGGCAGTGGTCTTTAAAAGATCTGCTCACGCAAATATCGCACCATAAATACCATCTCGAATATAGACACACTTATTTTGGTAAGTTTCTTAACTTGAGAGTAAATGGACTCTATATTATATATAGATGAGCTCTGAAGCTCGTTGATGAGAAGGATCTTTTGTTGCTCTTATGTCCAACTATTAGTTTTTGTGTGAGCTCACATAGGAGAATTGTGTAGGGTGAGCGTGGAGGAAGCGCGTCATACTCTACATCGTCACCTTCTATCGTGACTTATGTTTTTATTGAGAGCACTTATATAAACATAGTGATGAGATTGTTGTGACATTTGTCGATTTTTAGGGTAATTTGTTACTCATGAATTGATAAGTATAGTTTGAAGAGTGTGTTAAAGTGTGTGCTTATATAGGTTATTTACTGGCTCTATATTACTAGTCGAGCTCATTGTATATTGTAGAGATTATTTTTTAGGAAACCGTGTCACATACTTCGAAGAGAGAGTGGATAAGTTTTGAGTTATATACCTATATAAAACGTGTTTTAAAATCTCTCCTAACTCGATGTTTTATAATTACTCTTGCGAACCATAATTCAGTATTTGATTGTGCTCTTAGGGTAGATTATATATATAGATACAAGCGAAATTCTCATAATAAATTTCAAATTTCGCGTCATAAAAGAAAATCACGTTAACTTCTTTAATATTTATCAAACAATATGAAATTTTTAGGAAGCATGTTATTATCTTTGACGTTATTTTCTTTTGAATTTTTTTTTTTTTTTTTTATTATTTGTCACTTTTGATGCGAAAAAAAAATCAAAATTTGACTTTTTCTTTTTCGAATGAACAGTGGCAAAAATTGTAGGGCATATAAATATTTTTATCTACATAAAAATTGTGAACTTGCCCCTTGTAACTTCAACCATACGCTCAAAATTTCCCTTTGATCGAATGATAATTAAAAACTTTGTAACTATTTTTCATTTATGACTTCACGAAATGAAAATTTTGGAGGAATTGGACTTTTCTTCGACTGTTATGAATCATGAAAAAAAACAACAACTAAATACTTAAATTGAATGATCATACAAAAAGTTAACAAAAAACGCGAAAAATGCACATTTTGTGCCTAAATAATCTAAGCCTACTAAAGATGTTGCTGGATTGCACGTTGAATTCAACTCTATAACGAGAAGTATTTAAAACCCATTTTCTCTCAAAACCTAAAAATTTCCCATTCATCTTCTTTGGGTAAATAATATATATATATATTATATATATATATATATATAATATATATATATAATATATATATATATATATATATATATATATATATATATATATATATATATATATATAATATATATATATATATATATATATATATATATATATATTATATATATATATATATATATATATATATATATATATATATATATATATATATATATAATATATATTATATATATATATATATATATATATTATAATATATATATTAATATATTAAATAATATATATTATATATATAATATTATATATTAATAATATATATTATATATATATATAATTTAATATATATATATATATACTATGTATATATTATATATATATATATTATATACTTAGTATTATATATATATATATATATATATATATATAATATATATATATATATATATATAAATATAATATATTTATATAATAATATATATATATATATTAATACTATATATAAATATATTAATTATAATATATATATTATTAATTAATTATATATATTATAATTATATATATATATAACTATTAGTAATATATATATATATATATATATATATTAATATATTAATTATATATAATATAATATAATTATATAATATTATATATATATATATATATATAATATATATTAATCTATTATATATATATTATATATTATATATTATAATATATATATTATACATGTATATATATATTAATATATATATACTATATAATTATATATTATAATATATATATATATTATTTTCCCTTGTTTACCAACAGAATTATCAGGAGTACATAATAAAAAACTGTTATTCAGAGATTTTATCATAGATAAAATAAACAATGGCTGTAAAAATTTTTTTGAGAAGTACTATATTGATTAATAAATATTTATGAATTAGACTCTACAGATTAGCAGATTTATTATTATATAATAGAGTAGAGATGATTTAGATATATCATCCTGTGATAAATATTGAAGATCATACTTGAAATTTATGAGTCACATATATATTGATAGAATGAAGCTGCATGAAAGAGTAAATTATCTATACGCTTGAAGAGGAGGTTAGAGTAACAAGAGTTTGAATATCCAGTATATTAGAGCGATCTAGATCTGACACCTAACCACAGCTGCAAGCACCCGAGTAGTATAAGAAGAAAGGAGTTTACATCTTATGAGAGGATCTAAACTCACTGAGACGCTATCCATTATTCTATCTATAAATATATATAAAATAATATAATTATATATATATATATATATATATATATATATATATTATTATTATATATATATAATATATATATATATTATAACTATATTAATATAATATATATATATACTAATATATATTAAAATATATATATGATTATATATAATATTAAAATACCTGGTTAAGAATTTCTTAGTAAATATGTAAGTTCACCTTAGAAATTAGGCATGCAAGATTTTTTCCACTTGCACCACGATATAACCTATAATGAGGGAAGGTCTATATACATGTTAGTGTGGAGTTACATGTATCCGCTCACAACTCAATCACCATTAAAACCTTTTTAGACTGAGTCAAAAAAATAAACTTTTAGGAATACATATTATACAAAGGCATTTTCATTTCAGATAATTATGATTTAAATGGCTAGTAACTTTGGTATTGAGTTAAGCGCTTGGTTTATTATATTTTGGGAAATTGATATAATTTCTGCAATAATGCAAGAATAAAAACGTATTATATTAGGTATATATATAGGTAATTTTTTATGGGCAATTTTTTTTTAGACATTGGTGGATATATTTAGTAATACACCTTTTTTTTATATTTGTAATTGAGAACCTAAAATATTTTTATAAGTTTCCATTTATTTCCAAATATACATAAAACAATAAGTTAAATTATATCTACTAAGTTGGAGATATTGAAATAAAATACACTAATGTATATTATATATATAATAAATTTCTAAACATAAATATTTTAATTTTCTCTGCTTCAACTAATATAACTATAGCTCACTCACTAATTAATCAGTGTGGGCCTAGATGAGTACCACGTTGTATACTTATATTATTTTTTATGTCATATAGAAATAGCCTACAACCGTATAACTATGTTTAAAGGGTTATAATACAAAGTTCCATATAACTTAACACATAAAGTAACTTATTAGCACAGCGTACAACGTACCTATTCACCTTTTTTCAAGCATATCTCTAACATATCAATTATAATTTTACATTAACCTATTATATATATTACTGTATCACACATTCAGAGATATGATTAATCTATCGAAATGTGTACGTAAATAAATATAGTAGTAATTTAATAGTAAAATATATTATTATAACATTGATATGTAATAAGATATGCTTGAAAAAGTGATGAATTAGGTTGTATCGTTATTGTTAACGCTTGTAGCTAGGAGTACTTTACTGTGTTAAAAGTATGGAACTTTTAGTTAAACTCATTAATACAGGTTACGTGAGGTTTTATCATGGTATAAAAATGATATAGATGGTAGGGTTCTCAGTACTTACTGAGACCCCTACCTGATTTAATTTATGCACTTATTTTTAGTGTGAGTAACCGGAGAAAATTAAATTTTTGTGTATTGCATATTATATACATTAGTTTTATTTTTCATCCCATCTCTAGAGTAAATTTAAACTTATGCTCATTTATTGAGTATATTAAAATGGACTAAGATAATATATTTTATGCTTACATTACCTAAAAAGATGTTTCAAACTATCACCCATGTCTAAATAAAAATTTGACCTTAATAACATACCCTGATGAGTTTAAGCTATTGATGAATATCGTAATTTTTTTATTTCTTGCTATTATTTACACAGAATTTTAACATGTCCAGATAACTGGTAAGCACTTACATTACCAAGGGGTCTTAGCATTATCACAACTATTGATATATCTGAATGAAAATAGGCCTTAGTAAAATTTGGTGCTTATTTCGTTAGGTTTGGTATTATCACTGCACAGCTAAAAGGTTAAATGTTGGGGTGCATAGACATACCACAATCAGTTAGATAACCTTCACTTCATATCTGGTCGTGGTGGCAAGGAAAATAATCTTGCATGCATCTTCAGGGACTCATTTTCACAATTCTGTACCAGAAATTATATATAGTATATCATGAATGGCTATATAAACAATATATATATATATTATACACCTTATATACCTATTTACTTTCAATTGTATTTTAGCCTATATATATATATATATATATATATAATTTCACTTATACTCACTATTATTACTTATACATAGCGAAGCTCTTCTTGCGCTCTTCAGGGTTACGTCATCAGTGATAACTATACCTTTCTCTCTTTACTCGGTGCTCGTGCAGCTTCTTGTTTGGTCCAGTCTCTAGACCTCCTCTCATTCGTCGAGCTTTCAGATACTTCTGTCCTCTACCTCCTCTTCTCTCACATGCGTATGCATCGTGGTACTCTTTCTTATGCAGCTCTTCCATCATATATGGTTTCTCATAATTTCAAGATGATCCTTCAATATTATCATCAGAGTTATACACATCATCTCTGTTCTAATATATATCATGTAGGTATTATATTTTATATCATACTATATTATCTTCTCGACCCATTTTTACAAGTCAATTTAGTTTCGTAAATCTTGAAACAGTTTTTCTCTTCAGACATGTTATGAGTCATTAAACTCTACAGGTGAAATTACTTATATATCACTCTATTTATACTATATTCATATTACATTACTTATATCATATATTATATCTATATCTATATCATCTCTCTCTAATTACTTATTTATATATATAATATATATCTCTCTATCTATATACTATATATATATCTATACTATACTAATATATATATACTGTATTATTTTATTATTTTATTCATGCTCTAATATATAATTATAATATATATATAATATATTATATCCACTTATATATTATACTGAGTATATAATTATATATATAGTATTTAATATATACTTATATCATATATTATATATATATATATATATATAATAATTTCTCATTATATATTTCTTTACTTCTATACAATCACTTTATATTACTATATTACATAACTATTATATATAAATCTATATATTAAATATATCATTTTAACTATCTCAACTTATACTTTTATCCATTTTTTTCATACAACATCTACAACTGCTCTCGTCTGTCATCACTATACTCATTCACTCCCGAGATGGACTCTATTCATTCTTATCCAATCCTCTCTCCTCTCTCTCTCTTCTTGCTCCTCATTCCTTATCTATACAAATACTCATCCTCACCATAACATACTTCTATGTCGGATAAGACCGTAACTCGTAAGCCACGCTCAAACATATAATACACATTTACCTAAAACTCAATATTGAGAAACACTATCGTTAAGAACATCCTGTTTATATAGAGTAGCAAATAACAAACTCAAGCCCAATAAATCAGGGCTAATGTGGGTCGGTCGCAACGCCAAGATTCTCCATTACACCAAAACATATTGAGCCCATAGAGACAACCAAGATATATTCACTATAAGAGCTTGAGATGCTCACTGAAAAAATGAACTGAAATTTAATTAATCTCTTTCCAAACAAGATCTTATTTTTTTACCATGAGGTTATTTGTGGAAGGAGTATCATGTTCGGGTGTCTTTTAAAGACTCCATCTGCTCTTTAGAGGTTAATTGTTAAGTGATACGTTCATAATTCTGTCATACGATATAGATATCTATCCACTATCATGATCATACTAGTCACATATGTGTAAATATTTAAATTGTTAATGTATCTGTGAGTATATAGCTATGTATTAACTATTATTAAATTGAAATGTGAAAAAACAATGTATCTCATCGCATCTACTGCAACATCATTCACACTGGCTCTACGATATATAAAGAACTATTTTTGTACATATGTTTTATCCTGAAATGGTACTCTCACGATATGTGAACCTGAAATATTACGATCGGATAGAATCGATGCATATCGGGTGGTTAGGGAGGGGGTGGAGGGGAGGGTGAGGGTGAGATATTATGATTATAACAGATTTCACTGATTTACTGTGTGCACTTTAATTCTGGATAAACTATACACTTTACTATGATATCATTATATTTAACGAATTATTTTTTTATGATTTACATCATTGGATACAATTAGATTCATACTTTATGCAGTATAGCTTTCGAATAAAACTTTGTTATGTTTGCAAATTATAATTTCTATGAGGGATTAATGATTAATTTTAGGTAGGTTATGAAATATAATTTTAGCTTAAATAATTACTATATTAATAATTATAAAAACTCACTATTGTTAACGTTTGCATATATATTCTGATTGTCACTGTATTGAATATCGCCATGAGTATAACTATACATTTTGATAATGTTTACTAGTGAGTGTATCCCAAATGTAATGATTAACCTAGTTAATAAGTTAGATGAGATATTGCTTGAGAAAAGTATGATAATATAAGGATGACAGTTTATATATGATAAAAGTTAGATACTCACTATATAGAGTATAGCCATAGATAGAGTTTTGGTCTTGTAATTATATTTTGCATAACAGTTTATTAGGGCGCGTGAGATTGAGTTAGTACTTTATAGTATAGCTAACATATAATATCACTATCTTTAGTTCATCATAATATGTCACTATTGTATTATAGCACTTTTATTATTAATATGTATGAAACATCTTGTTATGTTTTTAAGCAATTTATATTTCTCATGTTAGTATGTAAAATGAACATTTTTAGTGTAGCTTAAGTTTATTCGAAAATGAATACTATTGCAATGCGAGAAATCAATAGTGTATAATTGTGTTCATGTAAAATTAACTCACAATTGATATGTTATGAAGTGAGTGATATGCTTGAGAAAGTGGTAGAATTGGATTACGTTTTGTAATGACTGTGACTACGGTATTTCTTGAGTTGTTATGATATAGAACTTATTGTTTAATAGTTAGTGTTTATATCGTTGGTAAGTGGTTTAGGTTTTTCCACATTGTACAATTATATTCTAGTTTCTGGTATATAGTCACTTGATAGCTTTATTATGTGAATATAATAAAAAATAGAGGAAGAATAATAAATAAAAAAAAATGTTAAAGTTAGCATTTATTCATTGGTTAGTAATATAAAGAACTTTACTTTTGACTATGTTATATCGAAAATGGTACTCGATATGGACTGAATCATTCAGATCGATAGATCACAAAGTTTTGTGGACGGTGGGTAGGGAGGGGTGGGGAGGGGACGGTGGTTTTGATTTACTGATTATATGATATATATATATATATAGTACTATTACACTTTTAGCTATATATTTTATTCAGAACTTATTTTTATGTTGTGTTTGGATAAACTTTGTTTATTTTTATGTTATGTTTTATAAACTTTGGTTATGTTTGCAAATTATCTTATTTAGATTAATGAATATTTAGGAATATTTATTGTAAACTATATACACTCGCATCACTCAGCTACACAACAATCTACTGATTATTTGCATATATCGTTTGTACCTGTATAATAAAAATCGGCCAAGGTTAATGATACATTATTTTTGATAAATTGTTACTGTGTGGAATGTACGATTACGTTTATAGCAGTTGAGATTATAGTTGACGAAGTATGACTACACGTTTTACGTTTTTGTATGTAAAGTTAGTTACTTTACTGGTATTAAGTTGTGGATCTTTGTTACTGTTAACAGTTTATTAGGGCGTAGTTGTGTTTGGTTTGTCTTTGTACATTATTTCTTAGTTCAAGCTGCCGCCTATGTTAGCTTTATTGATTGGAAACTTTATTACGTTAGAGTATATTCGTTATTTATTTTTATTTTTATGTTATGTTTGGATAAAACTTTGTTATTTTTATGTTATGTTTGGATAAATACTTGTTATGTTGCAATTATTTATACTTGGATTATGATATTTAGTAAGGTTTGTGCATAAATTTTTGTTTAAATATTACATGGTAATATAAATTAACATTGTTATGATTAGAGATAGGTGCTGGACAACAGTGGAATAAGGTTACGTTTTGTATCCGTAGTTAGGTCTCAACTTTACGTTGTTTAAGTGTGGAAGCTTTTGTAACGTTAACAGTTTATTCATGTTATCAACGGCTGTGTGTTTTGGTTGTTGTGCATTATATTCAATGAGTTCAGAGCAGATGCTTAGTAGCTTTATTAATGTAAAACTTTGTTACGTTAGCATATATTGGTTGATCAGTGTATAAATAATTTGTTTTTTAATGTCATGTTTTATCCAAAATAATAATCGAAATGTGATTGAATCCATAGATCAATAGATCAATAGATCAAATAGATCCTGGAAGGGAGGATAATTGATGGTGGCTTGATTTACTGATTTTACTGATTTAAAGGTATGTAAAACATGACAATTTACTAAAAAATATGACCTAAATCAATTAGATGAATAGTCAATAGATCAATAATCACGGAAGGCTGAGGAGGCAGTTTGATTTACTGATTTACTGATTTACTGTTTTAGGTATGTAAAAACGTAAATTTGTAAGTTATAAACATAAAAAGAATAAGAAAATTTATTTATTTATTTATTTATTTATTTATTTTTTATTTTTATTTTTTAATGATGGTTCAGAAACCATTATTTTCGAATTCTACAGACTCCATAACCTATATAAAGACACCAACATTGTTGTTTTAAGAATTTTTATTAACTCAGCACCGCACCGGCTCCAGCACCGGTGCCAGTACCAACTCTGAATCCTTCTCAGACTCCTCCTTCCTCATTCTTCTTCCTTCCTCCTTCTTACTTCCTCCTTTCCTCCTCCTTCTTCCTTTCTTCTTCCTCTGTTTTGCATTCCATGCATTTCTTCTTCTTTTTTCAAATGGGACACCCCTCCGGGGGGGGGGGTCCCTGGACTCCGACGCCGAATCCAACTCCAACTCCAACTCCAACTCCGTCTCCGACTCCGAATCCTCTACCCCGTCTCCAAGTTTCAATCTTCTACGATCATTTTAATTTTTTAGGGGGGGAGCGCAGAGAGACGTACTCTCGTGTCCGACGAGATTACGTCATCATTTAGCTCACATCCAAATTTTAGCCCTCTACGTTAAGCCTAACATGGTTTTGAGGACGAATTTGACCTTGGCGCTAAGGGGGCAGCACCCCCTTAGGGGTGACCTACGGTCACCAAACCTCGATTGTGATCCACCTGCTCGATTGGGTAGTGTTAAGCCTAATCTCCACTTGGAAAAGGAAGTGGCAAAAGGGCGTAAGCGACATATTTCACCTTCGCTCTCATGGGGAGGTACCCCCTATATACATCCTAGAGACTTGAAAACTTGTCGGTTTCGAGCTTAATACCTCAATAGATTATATTCCAAGTTTCAGACCGATACCTCTATTCCTTCCTAGCGAAAAGGGTGTTGGACGTCAAATGGCTCCATCACTACAACGATTAATCGAATGTTAATTATAGTAATTATTTTCTTTCGATTATATTTTTCAATGTAAAAAGCCACCAGAGCCACGTTAAAGACGATTTAAACGTGATTGTGTAAAAAAAACATCGATAAATCGATTATACCCATCAAAAATGATCTACCTATCATTTAAAACCTTCTTGGAACCAAAAAGCCCCCTTTGGTGGCTCCGCTCCTCTTTTTTGGGGGCTAAACCTCTGAAAACCGTCTTCCAGACCTTAAATTCGGTATCACCGACCTTAAAAACCCTAACCTTAACAAGTCAAGCTTGAAAAATCAAATGTTGCAAAATGTTGCTTTGCAACATTTGCAACATCCGGTTGCAACTTCCTGATTTCAGTTTGGCTGTCAGTTGTCCACCCTATACTACTATATAATATATATATATATATATATATATATTATATGATATATATATATATATATATATTATATATATATATAAAATTTATAAATTATATATAATATATATATATATATATATATATATATATATATATATATTATATATATATATATATATATATATATATATATATATATATATATATATGATGTGTTTTTTTTTTTTCTGCGCTTCCTTAGGCATTTTTTTTTATTATTATTCATGTTCTTAGGTTGTCTGTAAAATTTTTGGTTAGATATATTGAAGTTCAAGTCTGTTCGATAATAATTAAAACCATATGTGATTATTTAATATATTGAGGCGTTGTTAATTTTTTTTATGCTTCACTTCAACGTATTTAGAGTATGTGCTTCTATTATTACAAAAATCCGTTTTGACGCTGTTGTGCCAGTCTTTCACAAAGAATATTAATATTAATAAAAAAATATTTATTTATTTATTTATTTATTTATTTATTTATTTATTTATTATGACATTTTTAAGAAATTAACAAATATTATTATTATTATTATTATTATTATTATTATTATTATTATTATTATTATTATTATTATTATTATATTATTATTATTATTATATTATTATTATTATTATTATTATTATTATTATTATTATTATTATTATTATTATTATTATTATTATTATTATTATTATTATTATTATTATTATTATTATTATTATTATTATTATTATTATTATTATTATATTATTATTATTTATTATTAATTATTATTATATTATTATTTGTAACTCGTTTTTTTACTTTTTTAATTATTATAAATATATTTCCTATGTTTTATTAGCAACAGCAGCGTCACTTGCAGCGGTTATGGTTGTTGTAACGTTACAGTTACGGAAATTTTTTTTTATAGAATAATTAAAACTAAAATAAATTTAAATTACTTTCACATTTAATTAAAGAAGAGCAAATGAAGAGAGAGAGAGAGAGAGAGAGAGAGAGAGAGAGAGAGAGAGAGAGAGAGAGAGAGAGAGAGAGAGAGAGAGAGAGAGAGAGAGAGAGAGAGAGAGAGAGAGACTTATGATATTGTTCATTAATTTTCAGATCACTGTGAGAATGTTGTGGATAATTCTCATTGCAGTTGTTACTAATGTTCAACAAGGACTTGCCGAAGAGTGTGACTATTGCTCCGGTCCTCCTGGTGAAAAAGAACATACAATGTGCTTAGATGTTGAAGACACCCCTTGTGGAACGAGTTATACCTTCAATGAAGAAGAGCAAGCTGCACTTTTAGAGCATCATAACGCTATTCGTAAGAAAACTGCAGCTGGTCAAGAAACAAATACCGTAGACAAACCCACTTCCTTCAGCATGCGAAATGTGTACCTTGGTTAGCAATATATATATATATATATATATACTATATATATATATATATATATATATATTATATATATATATAGTATATATATATATATATAGGTGTTATATAATATATATATATATATAATATATATATATTACATATATAAATCTATATATATTCTATATATATATATATATAGTACATATAATATTATAATATATAATATATAATGAGTATCTATAGCTATATATATATATACTATATATATATATATATATATATATTTTAATATATATTATATCAGTGCCGTAACCTGGAGATAACATTGGGTTAGGCAGAGTTTATATTATATATTCATATATATATTAATTTAGTATTATATATATATTTATATATATATATCTTATATATATATCCTATATATAATATTTATATATATATATCTATATATATATATATATATATATACATATAATAAATAAAGAAAAATAAAAAAACATATTTTAATAATTATAATACGTACCTATTTTATTTGTATGAAAAGCTTGTTTCCATTATATTACCAAATTCTTAATTTTAAATCACATTCCAATTGAGTAATTTTTTAGGCCTATTTTTTTTTAAATAGAGCTCTCGTTTTATAGATTTTTTGAAGCGTTTTTTCTTTAATATATAAATTTACACTTACTCCATTATGCATTATTTCACTTAATTTTTTGTATATAATGCTAAATACCACTTAAATGAAGCTATATAAATAATATTCAATATCATGATCAATCAGA
>JABUQX010101654.1:32500-37500 GCA_015478945.1 Trachelipus rathkii
GCCACTGTGACTCAGAAAGAGCTCAATATAGATTACAGAAACGTTACATTTTCCTACGATTATCCACTCTCATTAAATATTTCTTTGCCAACTGTGATTCTTGCAATTAAGTTAAAGGCACAGTCCCCAAACTCACCCCATCAAAGAATACCCCCTAAGTACAGAACCATTCTCTAGAGTACACTGCGACATTTTAGGCCCTCTCCCACTCTGCTACATCTTACAATCTAAATATATTCTCATTTTCAAAGATCAACTCACACGATATTTCGAATTAGTGTCACTCAAACAACACACTGTTAAAGGCATCCCTCAAGCTCTCCTCGAGCGAGTCATTACAAGCCACAGTACACCAGAAGACTTAATATCTGACCAAGCCCCAGAATTCAGATCAGAATTCTTTAAACAGCTCTGCTCCCAGTGGAAAATAAAAGCCCTCAATATTGTTGTTAGACACCCCCAGTCAAACATCCTCTGTGAAAGAGAGTCCTAAAAGGTGCATTCTTTCTCAGACACTTTATTAACACAAATCAAATGAGTGGAGTAAATTTTTATCATTCGCATAAACCTCTATCAACAGCACTTTCAGTTCCTCGATTGGCAATACACCACACTTCCTTCTCCATCATTATTATAAAAGAATACCATGGCACCTTTCCAATTATAAATCACCTTTCAACACCGCCAACCCCCCCCCATCAACATCAATGATCACATTTGACAAACTAGAAGAAATAAAAAAACCGCATCAGAGACATGACTCGACACCATTTATTAGAGTTCACCCAAAAACAGATCGATGTACAACACAAACAAGCGTTACTAAAAGACATACACCTCGGAAATTATTTTTGCATCCTAGACACAAAGAAACCTCATCAATATCTTAAATTGTTTCCGAAATTGTCAGGCCTATTTTTAGTTAAACATCTCATACCTTTCAACAAGCTTCTTCTCCAATTTCTAAACACTTCAAAAGAATTTATAGCACACACAGACAATGACGAGATCTCTCATAGCATGCCTCCAGCAGCACCAACTCAATCAAACAACCCAAATCAATCACACATCCAGCTACATCCTCAATCCTCATCCTTCATACAATACCCTCATACACCACCAACAACCCCAATAAGCCATCCTACTATATTCCCACCATCCCCACCTTCTAATCAACCACCATCTAGACCCACAATTCCTCAACCATCTCAACCAACCTACTCACACACTTCCCAATATATTTCCACAAACTGCCTACCCCACCCCTCAGGATACATCACCTCCAACACCCCCGATTATAGAAGACTTGAATCCAAGCCATCAACCACCCCATTATAAACACTCCCACACAACCCCTCTCAAGGAAATTACGCTTCAGTCAACAGATCAGATTAAAATTTATACAGATATTAAAGTCATTTCTGTTTAAAATATATTGTATCTATATCACACAAGGTCTTTCTTTAATCATTCATCTATTTCCCAAATACAAATAACTTTTGTACTACAAAATATAAAAGTCTATCCCAAATATTACACTTTACAAATTGCAGATAATTTCAGTATCAATTGTACTCGAACTTTTTGATCAACATAGAACAGTGAGGTAAAAAGGAATAAATTTCTTCACAAAACTACGAATTCCAAGTAATACTTCATGCTTGAGGAGGTTCCTAAGTTAGTGTATTAAAATAAAGTTGATATAAGAAAGAAGTATTCCATACAAAACCTTGTCCGCCCGTCTCAAAATCGGCGATTTATATATATACTATATTATATATATATATATATATATTATATATATATATTATATATATAGTTATATATATATTATATATATATTTATATTATATATATAATATATATTATATATTATATAATTATATATATATAATATTATTTATATATTATATTAGAAATATATATATATATTATATATAATATATATATGATATATTGTATATATATTATTACTTGTATATATATATATATCACTTATATATATATATATATATATATATATTATATTATTTATATATATATATATATATATATATAACTATAATATTAATATATTATCTTATATATATATTATATTTGATATATTAGTATAGTATAATTTTCATTTATATATTATATTATTATATATAATATATACAATATTTATATTTATATATATATAGCTAATCATATTATATATATATATATAATATAGTATATTTATAATGTATTAATATTATGTATAATAAACTTATATATTATATATTAAGTTATATATAGTTAACTTATAAATAATATATATATATTCATGATGTAATACTGATCCACCGTAGCGATAATAATATTACAGAACATATATAACATATATATATATAACTTATATATTTATATATAATATATATATATATTATATTATCATATTACTATATATATATATATCTATATATATATAAGTATTATATATTATATATATATAGTAAGTATGAGTATATATATATAGTATATATAGTATATATAGTATATATTATATATATATATATATATATTATATATATATATATATATATATTATTATAATATATATATATATATATTATATATATATGTATAGTATTATATATATATATGACTGTATATATTCTTACTACTATATATAATATATACTATATATATTATATATATATATATATAGTATATATATATAACTATATTATCATAACCATTCGGCCCCGGCCCCGGCGCCGGCCCCGGCCCCGGCCCCCGGCAACCCCGGCCATTTTTAGCGACCTCGGCCCCCGGCCCGGCCCCGGCAAAAATCAGGAAAAACGGGGTTTTCTACCGGGGTTAACTCTAAATTTACACTAAATAATAGAGGGTAAATCAAACAAAATAAAACAACATATATTTTAATTCATTACTCCTTTGTTTAATAATGTTGGCACAATATTAAACATACCCTAGGAATATAATAGCAATCTTTTTTTGAGTTTATACTATGATTTCAAATCTAAAATTGAGGCCAAATTATAATTTTACTGAGTGTTTATAACATAAAATATATTCGACTTGATATATCAACACGATTCGGAAAAGGGGAAATAAATATATCTGTTAAAAATATTATCGTATTTATTTCTTTAAAGTAAATAATATCTTCAGAAATCAAATATTTTTCCGAAAATTCTTTCCAATTTTTATTTAAATGAATTAATTATATATATAGTATATATATATATATATAAATAAACTATATATATATATATATATATATAATATCATATATATATAATATATATATAATAATATATTATATTAATATATTAATTATTATATATATATATATATATATAGTATATAATATATATATATATATATATATATATATATATATATATATATTATATATATATATATTATATATATATTATATATATATATATATACTTTAGAGAGGAAGCCTTGGATTCTTTTTTAGTGTTATGCTTTACTGTCACATTCATTTTATTACTAGATGTACACAAATTAAAAACATTGTTAAAGTACACTTTTTTTTAAATGAAATAAATTTAAAAAGGAAAGCTAATTTTCGTCCGACACGCGAGACTTCTTCAGGCTAAGGGACTGGATTTCCTTTCTTGATCTTCATCAGTTCAAATGTGTTTCAGTTGGTCTGCTATTTCTTCATGGTGTTGTTGAAATATTTTTGGATGTTTTCAGATATTCCATTTTGTATAAAATCAGAATCTTAACTTCACGGGCTGCTTATTGTATGTTGTTACTATTATAAATGGCAAAAGGATCATGATTTTTGCGATGGGTTCGTGTGATTGATATTTTGATCATCTTTATATTGTTGATATTGATAGAGTGGGCTGTGTTACGCCTATGACTTGTTAAAGCTGAATTTATGCTGTCCTTGTGCAGGTCTCTGTATGTTTGATTTTTTCTTCTTTGCAAATTATGGTTTCACCTATATATGTTTTATTGCAAGTATTTCAGGGGATGTGATATACAGCTTTGGGGGAGATTTTTCTTTTCGTTTTTGGGGGTTTGAGAATGTTTTTTAAGGTGATTTTTTTTTGTTTGGAATGAGGGTAATATTTTTGGTAATATTTGTTTTAACGGATATAATGGTAATTGAGGAATTGTTAAAAAGGTGTTGCTACTTTTCGGGGGAAAGGTGCTATAGTACTCTTTTTGCTTTGTTAAATGCTTTTGTGATGAAAACCTCAGGATAGTAAAGTGATTTGAAAGTATTGTGGATGTATTTAGTTTCTTGTGCTATAGAAGAGGGGGAGAGCATACACGAAAAGCACGAGAAATAGAGATGACAGAAAAGCTAATTTTGTGTTTGGGTGATTAGATAGCCAATGCATATAGTTTGGTGTGAATGTTGGTTTTTTATATTGTAAATTGCAAGTGATTGTTATTCCACGTGATTAAGGTATCGAGGAAGGGAATAGAGTTGTTGGAAGGCTTTCTATCGTATACTGAACTGAAGATGAATAGAGTTTGGCCTTTTAGGACATCATTAGGTTTGGTGTTGTGAGGGAGGGGACAAAATGTCATCTACATATCTAAACCATAAACTATTGATTTAAGAAAGGGTGGTGTCAAGTATCTGATAAAATTCTGTTAGTTACATATATATGTTACTGAGTATGGGAGACAGTGGGATCCCATACTCAGGCCGAAAGTTTGTTTGTAATATTTTCCATTAAAATGAAAAGAAGTTATGTTGTTATGAGAGATTAATGAGCTGTTTAATATATGAAACGGGAAGGCATCTCTCATTACAACATAACTACTTTCATTTAATGGCAAATATTACAACAAACTTTCGGCCTGAGTATGGGATCCCCACTGTCCCCCATAATAATTTACCAATATGGAAACTACAGAATTAATTAACATAGTCTACGCAAACTTATAAACAGCATAAATTGACAAGTGTTAGAATTGTTTAGATGACATTTTTTGTCTCCCTCCCTCATAACACC
>JABUQX010101655.1:0-7500 GCA_015478945.1 Trachelipus rathkii
AGCGGGTCGATTGCGGTATATATTTTCAAGTACATAAGATCTATATAGCTTTACTTTATTGTCCAGATATATGAAAGGAATTAGTAAAGCCAATACCAAATTTCTGTTTATTTTGACAGGGTTTTTGTGTTCTGGGATTCAATTCCTGAATCCATCGACTGTTTATGTTCTGGGGATTCATTCTGATCCATCGTAGTGCCTTTTTATATCTGCGAATTCTTCCTAAGCCGCATTTCTCGCTGATGACTCTTGAGTGGAGATTCATTATTGAATCTCTTGTTACTAATTTTGAAGTTTGAATTACTAAATTCGAAACTCTTCTTCGTGGAATTGTCTAGGAGTTGTGATTCCTCTGGATCTTTCTCCACGCCAATTCTAATTGGGGTTCGGCCTGAGTCTTTTCTCCTGGTAGTACTTCAGCAGAGTTGTGATTCATTCTGTTGAATCATACTCCCCACTTGGAACCATTCCCCAGTCAAATTCAGTTAAGTCCATCATTTATTCGCAATTGTTGAGTCTGGATTTTCCATTCCCCTTGATTTTATATGCATGAGCAATATTTGGAAGGGTTCGGTTTCCACTCTCGTATCTGATCCTAGAGCTGTTTGTGCTCGTGTATATTATATACCTTGGATACCTTGAACTTATCATCCAATGTGTATTAACTGCTATTTTCAATTTAATCATAATCTTTTTATTCGTATATTGTTGGGGTTGGACTGTGGTATCTATTAACTTTTCACAGACCTCCCACTATATTCAACTGAACAAATTTAGTAAAGATAAAACTTTTTACAGAGACGGAGTTTCACTATCCTTGATTTTGATGCGCTCAAGGTAATATTCCTTTGTGCCATGGTTGGATTGTTGAGTATGACGTAGATGAACTTTACAGGAACGTATGAGAAATTCTACGTAACGAGCGTGTTGCAATCGCGCGAGTACTTTATGACGCAAAATATAAAAATCGCATCTTCGAGAGATAGGAAAAGTGCTCTCTCAAAAGAGGAGAGAAAAGGAAAACCTCAATAAATAATAGGTTGTGTAATAATTAACTTGGTCAACGAGGGAATGTAGAGTATTCGAACAAATCTTAAAGATTGTAATAATCAACATTTGTATAATTATCAATTCACAGAATCGCTCTTAGATGTCAGTTCAGTAAGCAGGCCGCTACGGAGTCCAAGAAGAAACTTCGCTCCGATTACGGAGAAACCTAACCTGCTCCATATTACCCCTGATGGTGTCAGGTGGTTGCCTGTGCTTACTAGACATTCAATCCACTTCTTTTTGAACACCACAAACATATAATCTACGTGTTATTTATCTTTTGACCTTCGAAATCTTCTAATTTCTACTTCGAGAGTCAACACTTGTCTCTCTAGAGCTTTATCGGAGAAAAGAAGAGGTCATGTTAGCGATGGAGAACTGCCAAATTCAGAAAGAGTTTCGCGGGAAGATCCACGAATCTGCACATGTGTGTTGAGTTTCGCGAAATTATCCTCAGTCGATGTCTTTTATAGTATAACTCCGCATTCAGTGTTATAAAAATATAAAGTAAAATTGAATGACAATAACATTGTGTTTGGGTGTGAAGACTCTGGTACTGATACGAGGAGTATGTATGTTAGTATAATAATTAATTAAGTATATCAGTAGGAGATAGAAGAACAGAAATAAATAAGTTGACTGTATCAGACGGTGAAAAGGAAAGTTGATATAAACTATGAGAAATGTTTAAGTCAACGTAGGGACAGCTGGTAAAAATATAAAGAGAGTCAGAGGTATAGTGTGAAAATCAATGAACGATTAATATAAATATAATTTAGGGTTATAAATGGTTCATTCAACGGAATTTGGGGGAGTTTAGGACACATAGTGATAAGGTGAGGTATATTTATTATTATTGAGTGAAATCACTAAAATGAAGAATAAAAAGATGCATGTGATAAAATATGTACATAATAATCAGAATAAGGAGTCAAAAATATCAATGACTCAACGAGTGTGAGAGATATATTTCAGGAAGAATTTGAGTTGAGTAGGATAGAGAACAAGTAGATATGTGGGTGAAAGGTAGGAAGTTGAAAGGAAAGAGATATAAGAAAGGCCGGTATATAAAGAACATGGTTGGGATTTTTTTGGAAAGAGAATGAAAGAGGGAGAGAGAAACAAATATAGTATTATAGAATTTGACAAGTGGCTGCCAGGTATAGGAATTACTATGTGAGCGTGAGTGGGGAGAGAAGTATATAGATAGAGAGGCGATGGCAACTATTTATATTGCGTGTGTTATAAAGTATATAAGCAAGGTGAGTAGAGCTCAGGTTGGAGATGGACTACTAGGAGTATGAAGAATGAACTCACTAGTAATGTGGCCACATGAGGAGTATGAGGGTGGACATGTATGAGCAGAGATCAATTTCGGTGGAGCTGGAGTTAGTGAAATTAGTGGTAGAGAGAAATAGTGAGTAGATTGATAGACGTGGCGTGACTATATCATGCGAATCAGAATATTGATTTGAGAAATTGAGGACACAATACATGAGTGATTTTTGATAGAGAGAGAGAAAGGAATGTTATCTTCACCTAACCCTAAGCTGGGCAAAGTGCTTTGTGTATAGCTGTGTCACGATGTGTAATTGTAATAACTAAAGAGTTTAAGAGCTGTAAAAAAGGAATATATCATGGAAGGTGAGAAGAGGGGAGAAGTGAGAGTGAGTGAGTAACAGATCTATAGTCAGTGCGACTGAATATCGTTGAGTTTGAGTATGGGGAGTAATGTAAAATCCGAGGAATGAAATTTTAGAAGGATGCGGACCTACGTGATGTTATAATTATGACGTGATGTGGATTTGTCATAAGAATCCTTCCTCTAGGAATTATATTTTAAGATTTGTTCTATTGATGTGTGGGGAGTGATGCTAAGGACTGAAGAGAATTATGAAGGAAAAGGAGGAGATTGGGAAGAAGACGGAAAGGTGTTTTAGTTCAGAGATAAGCAGTATAGCGAAGTGAATAAGACGGGAAAAGAAAGTGATAGAGAAAGTAGAGTTATGTCTATTAATTATGCGGAAAGCTGGTTTTGGGCACTACCCAGTGTACAGGTCGTTGAAAGTGGATATTGTGCAGGTTTTTGTGTGGAAGAGAACGTTTTGGGGTAAATACAAAGAGAGTAATATGAGTGGAGAGAGGAGAAGTGTACGGGAAATGGATAGACAGGGTGCTCGCTTGGGAGAGAGGTGAGCAGGAGAGTGAGATGCTATTGAATGAAGAAAGAGAAGCTGGTTCGTTGAAGAGGGGAAAGAGAGTATATACGATGTGAATAGGGTGAGTTGATGCTCGCGAGATCAAAGTGATAATTGTTATTGATGGCGTTGGACTGAGAGAAATATGAGGAGATGAGAATGATTTTAGGAATTCGTGAGCTTGGCCTAAGGAGATAAGAATAGAATCTCGAGAGTGGCTATGAGTGAGAAACGGGGATGTATAGAGTATCGTTGTGCGCTGAATAGGAATAATATTTGGTGTCATGAAAGTGTAGGGAATCATTGAAAAAAGATCGTCACGTATTAATAGAGAATTATTCATCTCAAGAAGGCACGTATATGTCACTGGGTGAAAGTAATGTTAATTTAACTGTCAAGGAAGTAGGGTAAGACAAAGAGGTAGAGGGGAGAGCACATTGAGGTGAGTTTATGATACGTCCATATGGCTAGCGCGCAACTTCTTCAGAGATTACTTGAATTAAATTGATAAGAGGATTTCAGCTTGACTCGGAGGAGAATAAAGCAGATAAAATTGTATAGAGAAGAGTGTAGTGAAAGAGTGGCATAGGGGAAAATGAAGGGTGATACTATGATGGATCACTGTTTGAACATGTAATTATAGAGAAATATATACCATTAGGTAGATATATTAAAGAGAGATCCTCGCAGAGTCTGCATTTGGGAGAGAACAGAGTTTATGTATGTGAGCAAAAGAAATGTTTGTGTGAGAACGCAGAGAAGAAGAAGGATAAATAGGACAGAATTGTATCAGGAGATGTGAGAAATGACAATCAATTACCCGAACCCAGAAGAGTGAGTGAGGTTCAGTTGTTGTAGAAGCAATCATGGAGAAAGTAGTAGTGAGTCGTGTGGAAAATAGCACAACTAGGTGTTGGAAAAAAAAACTTCATATATATAGGTTATATATGATTATGGTTGCATGAAAATAGATAGTGCTACTATAAACTGTAGATGTGAGAATTCAATGGATGAATATGGATGCGAGATAAGCAAAGTATTAAAATCGAGTAGGAAGTTTTGAGTCGAGAGTCGAGCGTGAGGATATTGCCTGATGAGTTAGTTTGAGAATGATATATCGGCTCATATACGAAAATCAGATATAAGATGTTATGAGGAGACACTGAGAGTGAGGTGTAAGAAGTAAAGAATAAATTTTAGAGCGCTTGGGGGAAAATTGTAAATGGGATCGTTTGAAGAAACCATAGAAAGCGATAAGAGGATAGCTTGGCCAGAGGATTCTAAGGTGTGGGAACGTCATAAGTGAAGAAAAGCTTAGTTCTGGGTAAAATTCGAGAATACTATATTAGTGCCAAGGGTACGGAGCAATAGATAAACGACATGCTCCATTTAGGAAAAGAAGAATATTTAAGTAATATGGTGTTGGATCCGATCATAGTTATGGAAGATGGTGGGAGAGTGCGGAGAATGTATATGATAGATGAGAAGGTGGGAGTATATTTCCACTGGTGAGAGAGATGCTAGAGGAAACGCAGATTGGCTAGAGGGATAACTACAACAAGTGTAAACTCGCTAGAGAGTACACATGGATGATAGCTCTTTCGACCACACGCACACATCGTAGAGAGAGTATGTAATGTACGCCTAACATTAAGAATAGAGACACGATATCTCCTGCAGAGATTAAGTGGGAGGGAAGAATATTTAGTCATTTCGAGATATAGCGAGGAGGAGACTGAGAATATGGATACGACTCAGGCAAGATAACTGAGTGGGATAATATATTGAAAAGTAATAGGTCTACGAGATGCTGTGTGACAACGGGATATAAGGAGTTTGTGAGAGCTGGCAATAGGATGAATCGATACATTGAACAGAAGATACAATAAGCGTCAACCTGGCAGGAGTCGGGTGGACATTGTACGCAAATGTCACTTGGATGATGTTAAGTAAATAAAGCAGTTTATAAATGATTGTAGGTTATGAGTTTTCTATTCGAAGTATAAACGTTTTTCACAGTATTGTCAATTATAACCTGATAAATAATAATAATAATAAAATTAATAATCAATAATAATAAAGAGGATTACATTTGAAAACCTTTAATAAGGAGAGTGAGTATTATATAGAGAATAATGAAAAATATGGATAATAATAATAACGAATAGAGAATTAATAATCAATAAATTAAATTAATAATAGATAGAAGAATAATAATAATAAATTTTAATAATAATAATCAATAATAATAATAATATAATAATAATAATAATAATGGAAAATAGATAATAATAATAAAATATAACTGAATAAAATAATAATAATAATAATTAATAATTTATCAAAATAATTAAAAATCACATAAACTAATAAATAATCTAATAATAATAATAATTATATAATAATTAATAATAATGACATTAATGGTTCGATGTGTAATTAATATTAATAATTCTATTCATATTCATCATAAATAACAATAATAATAATAATAATAACTCACAGTTTAAAATAATCATATAAATATATAATAATAATAATTAAATAATTTAAATCCCGATGATCAAATGTTTAAACTAATAATTACCTCTCTAATAATATAACATACACATAATAATAATAATAATATATAATAATCCATAATATAATAATAATAATCATCAAATCAAATCAATAGGGTCAAGAATTAAAGTGAAAATGAAATTAAATAATATATATAGAAAATATATTAAAATATAATAAATAATTAAATAATAATTGATTAATAATAATAATATATATATAATAATTATATAAATAATTAATAATAATAATTAATTAAATATAATAATAAATATAATATATTATAATAATAATAAAATAAATAATTAGTCAATATGCTAAATCTATAAACCTCCAATAGCACTCAAAAATTTAGTTAGTCTTAAACTCATTATATCCTAACTCTTATGACTATAAAATATTTTATTATCAAAGTACCACAGGTAAATATATAAATTATATAAAGAGTTAATAGATAAAAATATATAAAGAAACTCTGAGAAAATTAAAAGTGCAAAATTCGCTCTGTTCGAGAGAAAAAGTTACAGGACGTGCATTTATATATACATCATATTGTCTCTCAGTGCATGGCAATATTTTAGCTTAGAGGATTGTGTGTTGAGACCCAGAGTTGTTCACCATATACGAATATATTACGTGTCGTCCGCAAAAGAGATAAGTAAGTGACAAGTCAGCGTGTTAGTGAGTGGTATATAAAATAGAGTTCAAAAAATGAGAATTTGAAATTCGTATTGATTTCTGTTAGATTTCATAAATTCACTCCTCTGCGACTTCTTGGATTCATTACAGATTACTTCCAGAGCAAAATGTAAATTAAGCTTCACTAACGCTGTTAGATTGTCAAGACAGATCTAAAATTATAGCATTTGAAGTTTGAGAAAGTAATTTGGTTTTAAAATGGTAATTGATATTATTTTTTTATTTTAACCTCCTGAATGATAATTTGGTATCTTTAACTTTTATCTTTAATTTCTAATATATCTTAAAATAATAGTAACCAATGAAACTAAGGTATAAAATTGCATGAATTTACAATTTAAATGACTGTTTTAAGAAAGTAATTTATATAAAATAAACTAAAAGAATAGAAAATTTATTTTTAAGCTGAAGCTATTTAAAGTTTTGTTGAAGTAAGTAGGATATCATATTTGAAATTTGTTTCATCTATCAATTTACATCAGGAAAATCTAGGCTTTTAATTTATTGGAAAATAGCTTAAATTTATTAATTTAACTTTAAATGATTTTTGTTCTACATCAAACCCAAGAATTTTTAACAGAAACCCCAAAAACCAATAACCCATTTAGGATAGGTTTCCAAATAAAAAGAAAAAGGATTTAACAAATTCTGTTTTAGACTATTATAAGCAGATTGATTTCAGTAAAGAAATTTTTAATAATAAAATCTTCAATATTTTTTCCAAAAGGCCAATTTTTAAAATTGCTTCTATATAAAAAAAATCAGTATACAAATTACTATTACTTGCGCTCTTCGTAAATTGATTGTTACCTCCTCAATCAAAGGAGAAAGAAATGAAGAAGAAGAGTCATTGAATTTGATTTTTCTTTTTGTCCTTGTTTAATTGAATTACGTCCATTAATAATTTCAATTTCACCGAGTTGACAAAACTGAAAAATAAAATGAGTGAATTTCAACTTACTGTGGATCCTAATAATAGTTTGGCAATTTG
>JABUQX010101655.1:12500-19004 GCA_015478945.1 Trachelipus rathkii
TCATCTTGGCACGAAAACATGTTCCTGAAAATTTGAACTTTATATCCCAAGCGGGGCCCGCGCAACGCCCCTCAAATTTTGTTTTATCCAAAACGCTATTACTTCCGTTCTACAAAAGATAGAGAAAAAATTCAAACGCCATTTTGAAGAAAAATGATAAATCTATCAAAACATATTAAATAGAGAAAGCTGGCATATAAAATGTGTATTGTTTTGGAAACACCCCTTTCTTCAAAATTCCATAACTTTGGTTCTAATTATGGTAGAATAAATATTTAAAATGTATATTATAGGAAATTAAAAACTATCAAATTGATATGAATAAAAAAAAATGTCAAATTAAAATTTAAAAAGTTAGGCCAAAAAAATTTAAATTTTACTTTATATTGCTTATTCTAGTCTAAACAAACCTAATATACCATCTTAAAATAAAAAAAAAACCGTTTAGTAGTGCAAAAATGCCGTTAAACTGTCTAACGGATTCAAAAATTTAAAAAATGGTATTATTCCGTATTCAACTTGGACTTTTCGAGGATTTTAAATATCTAAATTCAATAAAATTTTATATTAAATCAGTTCAAATCAATAACAAAACAGTATCTACATGATGTTTACATTTTTGAAAACTTGTGAAACAATAATTTTGGAGAAAAATATTGATTTTAAAACTTTTCCAATATTATGATTTTTACTAATAATACAAAGCGAGTTATTCATTCCAAATAGTTCTTTTTATTGAAAAACTGCTTAAGATTAAGTGTTGAAATTTACATATGTTATTTATATGACCAAAATCTATGCCCTGTCCAAATTTGACATCAATCTGTAGAGTAGAACGATTTTTATTAAACCTTGAATTTTTAAAATTTTTGGAGCGCTATAGCCTATAGCATTTTACAATGTTACCTGCATTTTTCGGAGGTTTATAATAAAGATTCTCTAATAATAATAAGAATCGGAGAAAAATGAAAATAAGCTTTCTTTTTAATAATTGACTTAAAAATACGCTGTAAAACCATATAAAGGTATTTTAGGTTTAGTTCGTCGTTTCGAAGGAAAAAGTCACAAAAAACATTCGTGCATACCAAAAAAGTTAACAAATTAGGCAAGATTCGAAAGTTATCTAGCCTATTTTCGAGTTATAATAATAATATAATAATAATAATAATAATAATAATAATAATAATAATAATTAATAATAATAATAATAATAATTAATAATTAATAATAATAATGGCAAAGATAAAGATAACATTAAAACTATGATAACAGTAAACATGATGACGAGCTGGAATTGGAAAAGTTGTTCAATATTTTAAAAAGGGCGAGGGCAACTATTTTAAATTTTTAGGTTTTTATATAAAATAATAAAGTAGTCTTAGGTTTTTTTTAATTACACTGATGGTAAATTCAAAGGAAAAATTTTCTGCATTAAACTCTAGATGTGTTTATGACGGAATTTTTGGTAAGGGAAGAGATGTGACCGTTTTTTATAAATGTTTCTTGTTAAACCAAAACGGCGTTTTCGCTTTAAAAAACACAGACACACACACACACACACACCACAAAAAACCAGTCGATCTTTGCTGTTCCATTTTTAATATATTTCTGGTATATGATCCTAACAATCAAACAAAATTTTAATTTGTTCTCGTAATAATTATTATAAAATCTCCTATGAAATTTAAAATTTTTCCAATAGTAAAGTTGTTATCATCATTTCCGACTCTTCAACAAAAAATAAGTCATTTAGGAAAATCATAAAACACGACAAAATACAGATCTGATAAATCCTATTAATAAACCTGCCTATAAAAATTAAAAAATATGAGCCTAAAAATTAAAGGTTCTGATGAAATAAAACAAAACTGATTTAAAAATATATAATAAAATATGTTTTTGCGATAAAAAGAAAAACACGACTAATAAATAAACCATTTTGCGCCAAATGAACTCTGGAACTTATGGTGCCAAAACTATTGTTCACGTAATTATATTGCTCTCATAATCAATATATTAAAAAATTTGGTTTAGAGTTTAGATAAAAATACAAATGAAATCTGCTTTTGATTGTTATTAGATTTCATTAAAATCCACTCGTTTCGGCCCTCTTTTGATTCATTACAATTTACTTCCAGAGCAAAAATTTAATAAATGTAAATTAAGCTTCACTTAATCCGGTTAGATTTTTCTAGAAAGATCTAAAATTAGAGCATCTTGAAAGTTTGAGAAAATTTATTTCATTTAAATTTTAACTAATAATATTAATTTTAATATTTTCTTACCTCCTTGAATGATACTTTGGCAATCCTTAAAAATATTTCTTAATTTCTTAAAATTTGGCCATTATCATTGATACATTTTTATTAAATATTACATTATCCTAATAAAAATTTTAGGAGACTGTGTGAAGAAAAGAATCGTTAGAAATTAAATTATGATAATTGACTAAATATTTTTAAAAACTGAAGCCATTTAAAGTTTAGATTGAAGTAAGTAGGCCATCTAATTGAAACTTGCTTCATCTATTAGTTTCAATCAGGAGGAATCTAGACTTAGGGTGGGATGGTTTAAACCATTTGCGTTTAACCATTGTTAAACCATGGTTTAAACCACATAAAAAAAACAATGGTTTAAAATACATAAAACCCCATGATAAAAATATTTTAAAAAATGTATTATTAATGTTTTTCTTTAGATGTGATATGCGTTTTCTCAATTTTTCAATCGAAGAGAAACTGAAAGGCAATAAAAAAATTTCTGCTGATTTTATATTATGATGAGAATGAATAATATATATATATATATATATATAATATATATATATATATATATATATATATATATATATATATATATATATTATATATATAATATATATATATTATATTATATATATATATATATATATATATATATATATTATATATATATATATATATATATATTTTGTAAATTTAACATGTTGAAACATGATTCTTGTTTCGAAGTCTTGGGGATTTCATTTCTACCCATCGATGCCACATTGTCAAAAGATATAAATAAAATAAATTTTGTGGAGTGCGTGGCCACAGCATCAACCAAGCTAGAAGGGCAATGACTGTAACTAAGTGGATGATGTTTTATATTTGCGAAAAATATGAATATGAGCTAGAAACAGCTTAATCCCACCCACTCAACAAGACAAGATTATATAGCAAAAGAAAAAGGACGGTATCATCAAGCAAATAAAAAAAACAGGGAAGGGCTCACTTATTGGCATATATTTTTAAACCCAAGATATCAGACCAAAGTACTTCCAGAGGGATGAGTATTCAAAGCAGTGGAATTTATGGAATAAAATTATGAGCAACTTCTCCTCCATTTCATAAAAGTTACCTATTTGATGAGTCTCTGTTTTCAGCAGTGACTCCTTCATTTTGGTACAGATCTCTCAAAGAAAAAATAGATGAGGTCATATATAAAATAATAAAGCCATATTGTCAGCAACGTCATCAACTGCTAATGTTGAAAGGTTATTTTCAACTTTTGAACTTGTGCACAGCAACATTAGAAATAGTTTTTGGAAACAGCTAAAGCAGGGAAATTAGTGTTTTTGTATAAAATTCTTAATGAAAATTTCAGTTTACGACTTTTAATGATAATCTCTCTCTCTCTCTCTTCTCTCTCTCTCTCTCCTCTCTCTCTATATATATATATTATATATATATATATATATATATATATATATATATATATATATATAATAATATAATTAATATATATATATATAATATTATATATATATAGTATATATATAGTTCTAGTATTCAAATATTAAAGGTAAATAAGAAATCATTTGTATATCATTATAGGTTAATTTGAATAAAACTTTTCTTATGCGTTTTTTTTTGTAAATAATAAAGTATAACCTTTTTTCAGATAGAGTTTATATTTATATATACCCTCTTATTTTTTACTTTATGAGGTTATGTAAAAAGTTCAAAAATAAAATAATTTTATACCAGTTTAGAAGTATCAAGAAAATTTGAAATTTAAGATCTAAAGAAATTTATTAAGGATTTTAAAATATGTGTTAGCACATGTTTATAACAGTTTCCAGTAGTGTTTTTTCCCTTTAAAATCCATTAAAACAATAAAAACCACATTAAAACCATCAAAAATAGCATAAAAACCCCCAAAAAACATTGAAAAACATTGTTTATTTGGTTTTTCTTTTTTTTTTTTTGTTGTTTTTATTTAAAAAAATCAAGTGGTTTTTGTTTTTTTTAAAAAAAACCATGGCTTTTTTTTCCAACCCTATCGTAGAATATTAATTTATTGGAAAATAGCTAAAATATATCAAGTTGTTAACGACTTTATATAAACTTGGTTCAACATCAGACACAAGATTTTAACAATACAACCAGTAAACCAAAATCCCATCTGGGATAGCGTTTCCAATAAAAAGAAGCAGGATTTTGCAAACTCTGTTTTAAACTGTTTTAAGCAGACCAATAAAAATAAAAGAGAATTATTATTGATGAAAGGTCTTAACTAGTATTTTCAAAAAACAAAATTTTAAAATAATTCTATAAAAATGTCAGTCTACAAATTAATATTACTTACATTCTTGTATAATGTTTGTAGCTCCTCAATCAAAGGAGAAAGAAAATGAAGAAAGAGATTGAATTTTGACATTTCTTGACCTTGTTTAATTGAATTAGGATACCAATAATTTCAATTTTTTACCATGATGACAACCTGAAAATATATGATATTTGTTACATCATTATTGAATTTCACCTACTGTGGATTCCTAATAATATCATAGCAATTGATATTTCGAATACGAACAACAGGTTTAATGTTTCCCCCCCCCCAAAAAAAAAGAACTTTAAAACTATTCATATCATTAAAATAATAATAATAATAATAATAGTAATAATAATAATAATAGTTGAAATTAAAAATAATAATAATAATAATAAATAATAATAATAATAATAATAATAATAATAATAATAATAATAATAATAATAATAATAATAATAATAATAATAATAATAATAATAATAATAATAATAATAATAATAATAATAATAATAATAATAATAATAATTAATAATGATATCATAGTTATAATAATAATTGTGGTAACATTTAAGAAGAGTCTAGACACTGTCGAAAAGGAGTTTCACATTCGGAGTCGGCGGAATGTATTCAAGTACTGATGAATTAGTATAAAAGCAGTTGTAAATATATTATGGTCGTCATTCTTATTAAAGATCTCATCTGGAGTGATTCTATCTTAATCCTACAAGCTATCCGGGCTAGCGAAGAAGCAACATGTCAACGAGCGGGTTAAAAATTATTGACGTTGTCAGACCCTTTACGGGAGAAGGAGACATATCGAGGCATGGTTCCTGAAATTTGAGATGGTGGTTAGGTCTCAAAAGATAAAAAATGAGGAACGCATATTGCCTATGTTGCTTGAGGGAGAAGCGCTAGCAGTACTCCTCGAGATTAGTGAAGAGGAGAACAACGAATCAGAAAGGATAAAGAAAAAATTGAGGAAAGTTTTCGGAGAAAAACCCGTTTGTGGCATTCAGAAAGCTTTGTGAGAAGAAATGGATGGGAGAATCCATGGATGTTTACGTTACAGAGATAAGAAGACTAGCAAGATGTGCAGGATTGAGCGGCGAGGTTATCGTGAAGCGGACACTAGTTAATGGCTTACCAGATAACTTTGCAAGAGAAATACTTGCAATGGTTAATGTTGAGTAGTGTGAATTAGAGGTAATTCTTCGAAGAGCTAGAGCAATCGCTATATGACAAAAAAAATGGAAGTCTTCGGGCGGGAAAAGTGCGGCATTTAAAGAAAAAGAAGAAACATTAAATTTTTTTTATGTGCAGGACCACACTTCATGAGCGAATGTAGAAGTAATCGAACGACGCATTTAACTTGTTTTAAGTGTGGTGAAAAGGGCCATTTTGCAAGGGAATGCAAATTCAAAATTCGGAAAGCGGAATTGGAGGGCTGTTGCGTCGGAATTAAGCCCTCTGATTTTAAGCAACCTTCATTCTTTTAAGAGAAATAAAATTAATGGCAAAAAATGTGTTGGTGGGGGTTAAGGGGGGGCTCTGTCTCATTGCAATAGCATTTCTGATGCTATATGTAACTTTATAGAAGAACAAAAAAAATATTTGCGTTTTGACGGGAAGGAAAGGTTGAAACTGATGAGGAAAAAATTCGATGTGACATAGAGTATTATGGAGAAGAAAGTGAGTCGAGTTATAGTGATGAAAAAATTCTAATGGCATATGTAAAAATATTTTTTGCGTTTAGAGTGCATCATGAATCTGCAGGAGATTAAGATCTACAAAGAAGGGGTGTTTGTTTGGAAATCTTGATGAAGAATGAGATGCATGATAAAAAGTGCAATAAATAAAAAGTAAAATCAATGACAGAGATTGTTCTGGAGTTTGATTGGAAAACATGGATTTAAAGGTAAAAATCTCCTC
>JABUQX010101656.1:0-5000 GCA_015478945.1 Trachelipus rathkii
GGAGAGATAGTAATTTTTTTTTTTTTTTTTTTTTTTGTTTTTTTTTTTTTTTGTTTTTTTTTAAAGTGTTATTTTCTCTTCTAAACTCTACTAAGGGTTATAATATATGGCGAACGTCCTTAAAAGATTTTCAATAGGAGGTTTCCCATCCCTTTTTTTCGATAAGGTACATCTGTTTGTATTTAATCTGGTTATGAACTTTTAAAAGGGCCGGACCATATAGGGCGGGGAGCTAGTTCTGCCGGGAAGCTAGGTTGTGCCCCACGACGATTAAACTGTGTCTGCCGCACCACGACAAATTTTGCCTCATGTAACCCTTTTTAGGCCAACAAAGAGACGTGTCGTTTTTTTTATATAGAATTTGGTGTGCGGTGGAGCCAGCGCTGCGGCGCCAAAGGTGCTGCTAGGCTTTTTAACATATGCATTATATTCTATTGGAGCCGTTTCCGAAGCAGGATCAACTAATCCACTAGGTATTGCTATATTTTGGCCAAACATCAAGTTGGCGGGGCTGAGACCGTTCTTTGTTATCGGCGCGAGTCTCAGAGTGAACAATACCATAGGTAAGAGGCTCGGCCAGTCGGAGGGGCTTAAATCATGCTCTTGCAACATACATCTCAGACAAGCCAGCAAATTCCTATGATTTACCTCCAGGAGGCCATTACATCTAGGATTTGAGCTACACGTAGTCCGGTGCTCCATTCCCACGGCCCTGCAGACTTCCTCAAACAAGCGACTAGTGAAAAATTCGCACCTAAATCCGAAATAATTACCTGAGGAATTCCACAGAATGGAAATAGCTCGTGAATGAATGCATTTAATATTTCTCCCGAATTTATTTCTTTGAGAGGCACAGCAAACAAGTACTTACTGTAGCGGTCAATTAAGGTAAGTAGGTATTTGTATCCTCTTGCATTAGGTAACTTAAGTATGTCAACATGAACGGCTTCAAACTTCTTCGTTACTTCTTTAAAAACACCGTAATCAGGACTTATACCTGGTACTGTTTTATTTTTTTGACATGCTGAGCACGTGCGGATAAACTGTTTTATTTTTTTATGCATGTGCTGAAACACAAATTCATTTTTTATGCTCAGGAGGGTTTTATTCACACCCAAGTGTCCTTTATTGTGGTATTCGCTAATTACCTTCTGCACACTATTTTCAGGCACAAAAACGCGCGCATAGTTTAAAGATACATCGACAATTAATTCTATCTCCTTTCCGTCATAAAAGAATTTCTGTTTTATTAACTTCAAAGTAGTTTTCTCTTTCTTCGCCATCAGATCGCTCAGGTACTTATCAGAATGTTGGTGTAGTCTAATTTCTTCAAAGTCCAAATCTCGTTTGAAATGCGAGACTAATATCTTTGCATTTTTATCAAACGTTGTTACTTAAATTTATTTTTGCAATTTCCAATATGGCCGCTTCAGGGCGACTGCTATTTTTATTTCGACAAGACAGATCTATCGGTGCACCTTCATTCATTACCAAGTTAATAGCGCCTACGTCAGATGCTATAGTATTCTCAGCTGATTGCTCATTGGCCGTCGTGAATCGGTGGGCGGAGTCACAGACTGCACTATTTGAACCTGCATCGTCTCCTACCTCATCTTGGGCAATATTATTCGCAAGTAAATATTTTAATAACGCATTTTGATTTTCGGTAATTACGGTCCATCGTGTATTAAAATGAGCTGCGATATATATGCAGTTTCTCCTTCTATACTCTCTTTATGTCATTATTAGATTTTGGTACATCATTAGCTGCTTTATCTTATACGAACGCACGAGAGGCACGTGCAGATGCGTACAGGCTTTCCGCTAAAATTGAACCATAATTTCTTGAAATAATTTCGTTAGCAACCCAATAAAAGCTTATTTACTGGCAGAGTCTTGTTTCTGTTGTATTTTTTTTTTTATTTTTTATTATATGTATTATCTCTTACTATTTATTATTATAATTTGTCAATATTGTGTATGTTTCCTATTTTCTCATTTTTTTTCGTTTTTTTTTCTCGACATAATTACCGTTATTTAAAAGTTCTTAAATTGGCATATAATGTACATCTGTAGATGTTTTATGTCTATTCTGATCGCTGTAATCCTGAGTCGTGAGGGCGTGACGATCGGCTTGCGTTATTATCTACTATATTAGCTTCTTCAGTCTTCTAGTGCGACCTACGTTGATTTTTTATTAGATGGACTTATTTTCCGCTATATATTTATATCTTATACAAAGCAAGTAGATTTGTATTATTATCACGGTATATTTTGGCTGATAAAATGTAAATTTCTGCCAACGAAACGAACCGCACTCTTTTATTGTGTTTCGGTCGAGTGAACATAATTATTTCTTAATTCCAGTATATTAATGGCTGTCTCTAGTCCCTTCTTTCTCCGTCAAGTCAAAAACTCCAATTAACATTCCTTTTTTACACCAATATTTCGCATTTTTTTTTATATTTAATACATATTATTTTATATAATAATTATATCTTCTCTAATAACTTTGTTAAGTATCCATGCCTTTTTTCACTGTGCCGTATAAGTCTTTGGTCCCTATCAAAATATCGTCTAAATACACGTGTACACCGGGAATGCCTTGAAGTAATATAGTTAAAAATCTCATAAAACAGGAACTCGAATTTTTAAATCCCATCGGTAATTGTCTAAAAGAAAAATTGCCGATCATTGTACTAATAGTAAAATAATGTTGATCGGCTTCTGCTAAAGGCAGCAGATAGTACGCGTTCGTGACGTCAAGTTTACTTAATACCTTTGTCCCATGAAGCCCACTAAATATATCATTTATATTCGGCATAGCAAATACATCATTTTTCGCCACAGAATTAAGTTTTCTAAAATCACACACGATTCGTACCCCTCCCCCATTTTTTTCCAAAACGCTGATTGGGAAACTCCATTGCGATGGTGCCCTCTTTAAAACTTTCGCTTTTACTAAATTTAATAGCTCCCTCTTTGTTTGTTCGAATAATTTATGAGGAATACGACGAGGTTTAAGTTTTATTGGAACTCCGCTTATATTAGTTTTATAAGGAAAGAGTGAAGCTAATTCCTTCAAGATAGCAGTTGGAATGCTCGTCTCCTCTCCCCCACGTAAAGCACAAGTATCCCTCCCCCCATTTCTATTCTTAAGTTTCGACTCACCGTTCCCCCCTCCCCCCACTTCTCTGAACAAATCATCCCAAGCTTTAAGCTGCTCTTCCCGAACCTTAAAATTTTCCGGTAAATATGCATTTATAAATAAATGTTTAAATTCAAATACCAGATTATTAACTATAGGTATATCACTAAAAAGTTCATTAGTAGCTACAGAAGAAGAAAATTGAGAGAGAGTATGAATAAAAGCCTTATCTCTACAAATCGTGTTATTACATAAATTTATACCTTCTTTGCTCTGAGTATCCGTTAACACATCTGTCTCAAAATTAATATTAAACGAAAAAATTTTTTTTAAAAACGGCATACCTAATATACAAATTGGCAATTTAGTTGTTAAAAATTCTACATCATAAGTTCTCTTTAACCCAAAATCAATTGTAACAATTTCGCGCGAGTATATGTCAATTACGGTATCATTGGCTGCTTTAATTTGACCAATAATCGATACATTCTGGTCTCCATCCATAGGGAGTAAATTGATCTCACTACCACTATCTAAAATAAAGACTCTTTTTGATAATTTATCCATAATAGTATAGTTTATAATCTCTTACATTATTTAATACAGACATATTATTTATGACCGGACTTTCTCCAGTCGGAGCATTAGTAATTAATATATTTTGTGAGCTGCTAGAAGCCAGCGTGGGTATCGTATGGGTTACATCGATACTCTTATTAATAGTCGGGATACTCAGAGCTTCATTGGAAGGAGGATGACCTCCTTGTACATGCCATGGAGCCCTTCGCTCGTTACTCTTAAAATTACTCAAAGCTACCTCCCTATTATTATTATTATTATTATACCCATTAGAATACCAAACATACCTATTATTATTCATATTATTATTATTTTAATTATTATTACACCTACTAGTATATACGCATGCAAATTATTTACTTCAGCAAAATTCCCATAATTAAAAATACGATAATTTTCATCTAAAATATTCACCTCCCCCCCTAACTCCTGTTCGAGGGGGGATCCGATGCGTTTCCCTGCCTTCTTTGGGGATGTGACTCATGGGCTGGCCGACTTTCTCCATTTGGCGGGAATACCAAAGAATACATAGGACAAAATTCCGAATGACAGGTGTAACTTCTATGTAAATATCTGGAGTGTGGTTTACATAACTCGCCTAGCAACTCCGCATTTACAGTGTTGCCTTGTTTACGTTCTCTAGGAGCATTTCTTCTATTTTGAAATGACGGTTGTTCTTCTCCTCGAGTCGGTTTGGCAGCAGCCTCACTCAGCTGTCCTGCGACTTTGGTGAGAGACTTGAGAAGCCCTTTCATCTCTCGAAAGAACTCTCTGTTTACTTTAGCCTCTTCTGAAACTGGGGAATTGTTGTTGTTGTTGTTTGTATTTCGACTCTCCTCATGTGATCCTCTCTCGTGTGTTGGAACCAGGTTCTCCTTGAAGATGATTTACTGCCCCCCAATATTCTCTCCCCCTATATTCTCTCCCCCTTCTCTCGTGGGGGGTTTCGTAGTCATTCCTATAAAAGTTGCTTTAGTAATTACTGCTACTTTGTGTAATTTTTTGTGTAAAGATTTTTTTCTGCCAGGGTCATTAAACTTTCTTGTATGCGAGATGGAAGCTCATTAATAAACAACTCATGAACAAACGGAGCACTGTTTTCAGCAAGCAGATCGAATCCTATTCTTCCCATAACATCACGAACTCTTGCCAAGTAAACTGAAGGAAGTTCTTCTTTTTTTTTTTTTCTTCCTTTTTTGAAAATCTCACTGATTTGACTTCTCAAATTTGGTGCGTAAGCTTCCTCGATCGAGGCAATTAACTTTTGAAAGCA
>JABUQX010101656.1:15000-22034 GCA_015478945.1 Trachelipus rathkii
GAGAACAAGCAGAGATAGTAGAAAAGGTGAGGAAGAGGTGAGGAAGGAGATCACTATGGAGGAGTTGGAGGTGGCTACGAGAGCGATAAAGAACGGTAACTCACCGGGGGAAGATGGGATACAAATAGAACTATTAAAAGAGGTAGAAGAGAAAATGAAAGAAATAATTCTGAAATTGTTCAATAGGTGTTGAAATGAGAGCGAGGTACCAGAAGGGTGGGGAAAGTCAATTAAGGGAAAAGGAGATACAGGAGACTGTAAAAACTTTAAAGGAATTTCCGTGTTGGACCACTTGGCAAACACATTTGAGAGAATTTTAGAGAGAAGGTTGAGAATTTTAGTAGAGCCCAGACTGGGGGAAGAGCAGCACGAATATAGAAAAACAGAAGCAAGACGGAACTCTTGTTCGCATTGAGAATTACGACAGTAAAGATATTTGAATATAATAAACGAGCATATATAGTTTTTATAGATCTGAGGAAAGCTTTTGATTCAGTGTCTAAGGAGAGACTATGCAGTGGGGTAAAAAGTTGTGATGAGCCCTGAAGAGTTTGTATAGGAATAGTAAATGTAATGTAAGAACAGAATATGATAAAAAGGAACGGGAGTCAAACAGGGAAGCGTCTTCTCACCAATTTTATATGTAGCATATCTGAATATAGTAATAAAGAAGGTGAGAGAGGACATAAGAGATTTGGACAATGATATTCTGGCATACGTGGATGACTTGACGTGCTGGAGTGAAGAGGGAGATGGGCTCAGAGAGATATGGTGCCATGTTTTGCGAAAAGGTTTAGAGAGGTCGGTCTGACTATGAACACAGAAAAGACGGAAATCAAGGTGGTCAGTAGAGAAGAAGGAGGGGGTTGACCTGAGAGTGGAGGTGGAAGGAACTGAGATAAAGATAGTGGGGAAATGTAAATACTTGGGTGCAGTATTTGGAAGAGAGGGAGGAAATGTTCAGGAGATCACAAGTAAGATAGCTCAGTATTGAGAGCTGTAAGAACAGTGTACCCCATACTGAAAGATAGACAAATGAGTGTGGAGGTGGAAAGGGTGATATTCGAGGGGGTGTTAAGACCGATTCTACTATATGGGACAGAGACATAGAGTACGATCACAATGAGAGGATAGAATACAGTCGGCGGAAATGTGCCTTTTCAGAGCGATAGTGGGAAAGATGGAATAGACAGACAAAGAAACGAAAGAAGAGAGGAGGTTGGAGTGAATGTCATATTAAATAAGATAGATGCAGCCAGATTGAGGTGGCGGGGACATCTGTAATGAATGCAAGAGGAGTAAGAGTGGCCAAGAGGAGATGGGAGTGAAAACCGGAGGAACAAGACCGAGAGGAAACCTAGGAAAAGATGGACAGAGCTCGGTGGAGAGCACTCATGAGAAGACATGGAATTGCGTCGATGCGAGTAGGCTCTATAGAAAAGGGAGTCCTGGAGATAGATGGAAGATAGAGAAGAGCGCTGGCCACGCTGACAGGGTCTTGACCTTTCCAGCTGTTGTAATATACTGTAATATATATATGATATGTATTATATATATTAGTATTATTATATATATAATTAATATTATATAATATATATATATATATATTATATATATAGTATAATATAGTTATAATATATATATATAATATATATATATATAGTAGTATAATATATATATATATATATAGTATATATATATATATTTATATATAATATATTATATATTATATATATATATATATATATTATATAATATAGTATATATTTTATTATATAAATATATATATATATTACCTAGTAGTAATAGGCCCAGGTCCGCGCGGCAACCCTATTTTCTATATAAATGATAGAGATATCTATTAGGCTTAGGGGGAGAATTGAATAGCCCGAAGGGCTATCAATTCGAACAACAGACAAACCGAAGGTTTTTTTATGTTTGTCTATGTTTGTTTGTGGTTTTGTCTATGTTTGTTTGTGTTTTGTTTGTTATTAGATTATTATTATTTATTATTATTTATTTATTAGTTTCGAAGAAATTGAGATCACGAGTGATCTCAATTTCGAGCCGACTGTCGCTCCGACTCCAACTCCAGCTATCCGACTCGAACTCCGGCTCGGCTCCGGCTCGGCTCCGGCTCGGTTCGGTTCGGTATGGTTTCAGATCCTTTGGTTAGTGTTGATTGCGTCTGTAATTATTATTATTATCATATTCTTATTATTATTATTATTATTTAATTTATTATTTATTATTATTTATTATTATTATTTTTGTATTATTTCCAACAGTGGTTTCTTCTTTCGCTCCAGTTCTAAGTCACTATATCTCTACATGGGTTACGAGTTACGTTATGAGGTTAAAATTTGGCGGGGTGTGTAGATGGGTAGGTACCTTTCGTCGTAAGGGGGTTAGTCCTCAAGGGTCCCCCGAAGGGGCTCGCACCCCTTTAAAAAATCGAGTGTTCGTAATTGGCTGAAATTGTGAGCAAGGATTAAGTGTGAATTTCTAGAAGATTGGTAATGTGAATCTGAGAGTTGTCTCCGGCACGGTGTTGGAATGTCACTGCGGTGCTGAGTTAATAACATTCGTATAACAAACAATGTTGGTGTCCTTATAGGGTATTGAGGTCGTAGTGATCTCTGACAGGTTATAAGCCCGTGTAGGATGTCTAAGACCCCATTAGGGGGGTCTTCGATTGAAAAAAGAGCCCAGAGTGCAAAACAAAGGAGGAATGAAGAGGATGAAAGAAAAATAAAGAAGAAAGATGGGAGAGGAAATCTAACTCAGAGGAGTAGGAGTTAACAGCTGCGTTGGTGCCGGATCGGTGCAGTGCGGTGCTCGGAGAGTAGATAGCTGCATCACAATGATACAGTACGCGGTAAGCTATTAATGTTTATTAAGGATGTAGATTCTCAACTAAGGTGTTTGGAGACTCCTATGAACATGAAGTAGCGGTCTATCAGGCTCTGGTCGATGCGGGGGCGGCGCCCGCCAGGCGCGCAAGCAGTGCAGAATCCGCGCGAAACCGGCGCGTGGCGCGCGCCCGCAGGGCGCCCGCAGGCGCGATTCGCCGCGAAATGGGGCGCGATCCGCTGTCAAAGTTATTTACTAAATTTTCATGTATGTTTTTACATAGCCTAAAGCAAAGTAAATCACTATAATCAAACACTATCCAATCTCCCTATGACAGTCTGTGATCTATTGATCTATGAATTCTATTGATCTATTGATTATTGATCCTATTGATCTATTGATCTATTTGATTAAGTTCAATTTTTCTAAAAATTTTATTTTTACATACCCTAAGCAGTAATCACTAAATCAAAACCATATCCAATCTTCCTACTACCAATCTGTGATCTATTGATCTATTATCTATTGATCTATGATCTATTGATTATTGATCTATTGATTAAGGTCAAAAATTTCTCAAATTTTCATGTTTTACATACCTAAATCATAAAATCACTAAATCATCCATCATCCAATCTCCTCTACTGTACCATGCTGTGATCTATTTTGATCTATTAATCTATTCTATTGATCTATTGATAAGGTCAAATTTTTCTAAAATTTCATGTTTTACATACTAAATTAAAATCACTTAAATCAAACACTATCATCCCTATGCATATTGTTATTGATCTATTGATCTATTGATCTATTGATCTATTGGATCTATTGATTTAAAGGTCAAATTTTTACTAAAATTTCATGTTTTACATACCTAGATCAGTTAATCACTTCAAACCACTATCCAACCTCTCTACTGACCATCTGTGATCTATTGATCTATGATCTATTGATTATTGATTAGAGGTTCAAATTTTTTATTAAATTGCTATGTTTTACATACCTAATAGTAAATCAGTAAATCATACATGCACCCCCACCTATTGATCTATTGATTTAATTGATCTATTTGAGCTAGTGAACCATTTATAATATAAAAGCAATTTTCTTATTCATTAGTGTTCAGGTGTCAATTCTAGAATGGACGGTTGGTAAATTTTTGTTCGTGCGGCCTGCCTAAATGTCTTGTGTCTGGTCTACAGGAATGTGGAAAACATTTCTGTTATTAAAGCATTTTAAAAGAGGTTGAGATTTTTGAACAACAAAATATGGTGTTACAGTGTTTATCAAGAAAAGTTTAAAGAGTTACAAAAGATGTAAATCCTATTTCATGGAGGGTTATATGACATAAAAGCCTCTCCAATGTTTACAGGACATAAAATTTATATCCTTTGATGATTTGAAATGCTAGAATTGAATGAGGATATAGAGAAACTCCTGTTTACTCTCTATCATTTAAACATCAAGCAGTATTTTTTATAACTCAGAATATTTTCACAGAATATAGTATATGAGGATTGTCTTAACACTCGTATTTTAATCTTGTTCGGCAAAGAAGGATATGAAGTCCGGTCAGTGTGTTGTGGCTAACCCAAATGTTTCCTAGTTATGCAACGTAAAGAGTTCCTAAAATGTATATAGTAAGTTCATCTATACCTCAATGTGTTTTATGCATGAGTTCATCCTAGAGAAACATTGTGCATAGCGTGTTACTGTGGTACTAATATTTTACTAACGAGATTGAGACAATATACATACTGAATATATGAGCACTCTAGTATGTGATTATTACTCTTTATGAGAAAATTTAAAACTCTGAAACCTTCAGAAAAACGTAATGATCGTGAAGATGAAAAATTTAAACAATGTATAAGTCTGTTTAAACTTTATAAAAGGAAATGTTCTTTACCAGACCTCAGAAGGTAAAGCTACTCCGACATAGAAACATAAAAAAACTTGCTGGGAACGTAAGAAAGCTTAAAATAAAAAGAAGCTATTACAGAAAGGTGAAGGTGTGTTCCTACCTTTACTCTTTTATCGTTATAGCACCCTATAACCAAGTGCTTGCTCAGTGATGAAGAAGGTAGTCCCTATTGCGATTATGAGAAGATGAAATATAGCACAAGTCCTACTCTACTACTAACAACACACAACACAACACAACAACAACACAACAACAACAACAACAACAAAACTAGCCACAACATCATCACAGCTAACATCAATAGTACTATTTTGAACAGACTAATCAAGCTATCAATCTGCAGTAAGGTCTGATGAACTGCCCTTATCAACCATTGATTGTCAACAAGCGTTGATTTATAGATGATTAAGAGTTGAACAGAGATAAATAATATCGAGAAGGACTAGTGGTGACTAAATGA
The DNA here is from genome assembly GCA_015478945.1 of Trachelipus rathkii. Classification (NCBI taxonomy): domain Eukaryota; kingdom Metazoa; phylum Arthropoda; class Malacostraca; order Isopoda; family Trachelipodidae; genus Trachelipus; species Trachelipus rathkii. The sequence continues at coordinate 20,238 of JABUQX010101656.1, forward strand.
TATACTCTGATGTTAACATTCTCATGAAAAAGAATCTCTGATATCAAAGATGCCTATAGCAAAATTTAGTAATCTAAAGTTTATTAAATTGACAAAGGAAGACTGATAGCCTCTAGCATGCTGATTGATCTGTTATTGCTGATGGTGAAGAAGAGAAGATAATTAACATGTATCAAGGAAAGATGCCTATGGGAGTAAAAAACGGGTATAGGCTTCTATATATATTTTAAAAGATCAGATTACATGGAATGACCTCGGTCAAATCATTATTGAGGGAGAAGTCATAGTTGGATCGAATATTGTTGACTTGATATCCGATCTCTCTCGTGATTGGAAGAAGACTCCTGTAGCAGGATGGAAAGGATCAACAAGAACTTCAATATTAATTTTCCGAGAACTTTAATTCTGAATAAACAAAGATTAGCTGATCTGGATAATATTCCAATATCTCCTAGACCTGATGCAAACCCCTCTGGTACTTCTTTTGCATCGGATAGATTAAAGTTGTTAAGTAGAAGCACATTACCTTCGTGTAGGGAGAATAGGAAAAAAACCACACATCGCATCAAAATGGATAAGCTTTCATAATTTTAATATGATTGTATTATTTGTAATTTAAAATTATGCCATGATATTCTATTTATTTCTGTATACATTGCTATGTTTTCTTTGTTTTAGACTTGTAATTAATAGTTAAATATTATTTTGGTAATTAAAAAAAAATAAAATATTTCATATATACATTTTGATAAATTTGTTCCCTTCAAAATAAATGATATAATTTTTATTGTTAATGTCATTGTGAATCATGGAGGTTAAGGAAGCCGATAAATAAAATATTACTTTGATGTGAAAAAGCCATACAGTTACGAAGGTTTGCATCGAAGTTTCCACAAATTAATAAAAAAGAATTGAAAAATATTTAGAAAGGAGGATGCATTTTACCCTTCATAACCAACGAAAATTTCAACACGGAAAACATAGCAAACATTAGATACGTATGGCAACTAACTTACCGATATGATAAAATTAATCTTACAATAATGTTTTACAATATATTCTTGTATGTGATAGATGTATAATTTTAATCTTTATGGGTTAAGGGGTTGTTTTAAAGATAAAAATCAAGAGTTGCTACAGCTGTTTCGAAAGAAATTATAAGTGAGAAGTGCAGATGATCCTCATATATGATATTGGACAGATAAGTTTCAGAAATTTTAGTAATAGAGTGTTTAAAGAATAGTATACCGTAGTATGACAATATGGTTAGTTGTACGTGTACAGATTTTCGAGTTAAATAAAGCAGCATAGTGTTGAAAGAGTAGAGGAGTACAGATAAAGAAAAGAGATGCGATAGGTATTGTTATTCGAAGATGAATATACATATAAGGACTGAGTGGTCTGATATATATTACTCAAGGTATATCTTGCTTACTCTGCTATAATGTCTTGATTAGAGAAATATATAAGTAATACTTGACTATATAGATGTGAACGTGAGCGAAACCGTGCTGTGCTATCATCGTGGTATTGGTTGGTGTCGTGGAAGTAGATTCAGTTTGTGTGTTTGTATTATTTGGTCCCGAATGGAAAAGATTAAGTAAAGATACTACAGAAGTATAAGCGTTGGAAGATGTATTGTTCAGAGTATTCTCAGTGCTGTACGAACTATAATGATTTTCAGAAAGGATAAGCAGCTCTACTGGATTTGATCAAGAGTTGGAGAGAGTTTGTTTTAAGTTAAGCATCAGAGAATTTCCCTAGAGACTCAGACTTAAAATTATGACTATACTTGAG
>JABUQX010101657.1:0-32500 GCA_015478945.1 Trachelipus rathkii
AGCTGAAAGCTATTACAATTGTTAATTAAAATAACATGTAGAACAACGTTTATTCATCTTCAAAGTAAAATACAGTGTATTAGTCTAAACCGAACATTTTCTAAACATTTTGGAATAGGTCAGCCAGATTATCCGTTCAGTGGAACGTTGCCTCAACCCATTAGTTGCTTGACGTTTTCATGCAAAGTTACTTTTTATCATTGCCCCTAAATTCAACATGACATAACACTTTTAAAAATGCATAACCTGTTAAGATAAGGAAACAAACAACAATATTGCCCAAATAAGAAAAGTATTTTGTCCAATGCATACAATATAAGAAGTGGTGCGAAAAAACTATAAGAGAAATTTTTATAATTTTGTTCTAAAAATAAAAATCAATCAAAAACATTAAGACAGCAAAATCCCAAGCCACTGTAGTCCCAAAAAGAAAAAAACAGGAATGACTTGAAAATTTTCAACTCAGAAATTCGCAACGTTGCAATATTCATAACAATATTATCGTTCAAGTATAGTTAAATAATGATCTCATTTAAGATACTATGATATATTAAGTTATCTGCTTGAGCTTCAGTTTTGCGCAATTTGGCTTTTTAGTCCCAAACTCGAAATAGTTATAGTATTTACTTTAAATTAATCATTAAAAATTGACAAAAAAACTAGATAAACACAAATTTGCCAGCTACCTATAACTGACTTTTCAGCTGTGAGTTCTTTCAGCGTTTATACTTCACCAAGACATACAAAATGATATATATACACCCTCAATTGTAAACAAATTATTAAATACAAAAAGATATGCTGTTGTTATGGTGTGTTATACATTGATAAAACAAAAAAACAGAAAAAAAAAAAAATATATGTTAATGTTTTCTCATCGGAGCGCTCAAACATTACGAATTTCTAACAATACTATGGTGAAGAGATGTGATGTTAATAAAGACACCAAATATTATAAAAATTAAATAGATTATATAGTATATAGAAAACAAGAAATCCTATCATAAGAAAGATTAAGAAACGAACAAATTCTTTGAAGAAAAAGATAAAACAAATTCAAATCAAAGTTCTGTAAATCTCCATCTTCGATTTTTTTCCGATGAGAAATGTAATCACTTCGATATCTTAGTAAGAAAAGAGATTATCGTTTCTATCCAAATTGTACCGGAGAGGTATAAATATCTTAAGTTTTTTATTTTTTTTTTTCTTTTATAGGGAACATAATTAAATTTAGTGAAAGTGAAAATAAAAAAATTACTTTCGATATTATAAGAAAAAATAACAAAATTGAAGCCTAAATATAGTGAAATACATAATCATAATTTCTCGACTAAGGAAATAAATTAAGCACAGTAGATAACATAAGAAAACCACCTCACTATAAGAAAAAAAAAAACCTAATCTCTCTCTCTCTCTCTAAAATTTTAATCATAACACTTTGATAATAAAAACATTTATTAATTAGAATACACGAGAAGAAACCGACCCCGAATGAAAAACGAGTTTTAAATTTCTTCATCTTTCTATGAAGACAATCTTTCACACACTATAACATCTTCGAAATATGCGCAGCTCATACCTTCGTATATCCTTAACATTATTGGTGTTAATAGTTATTCTCCCTTCTCATCCGCGCCAAAGAAGATGATCAAATACATCTTCAAACTATCTCTAATTGTCGGTGTTTCTTGAGGAGCCTTCAGAATTTTCTTCGCCTGTGAGCCCAGTACCCAGTTAGCTGCTCTTTATAGGGTGTCTCTGCTCTGTATGGAGAATGTCACTCACCCTCATCTGTGCCCTGGTTCCACTTTCAAAGAGTCTGTATTTCTGAGAGAGATGTAAGTGTCTAGGACCTTTCTGGTCCTTATGTCAGTTTTTTTCTGTGTCTCACTGAAGTTACCCTGCTCACATTATCTCTCTCATCTCTCTCTCTCTCTTCTTCTCTCTCTCTCTTCTCTCTCTCATCTCTCTCTCTCTCCTCTTCTCTCTCTCACTCTCATCTAACTCTCTTCTCTCTCAAAATTTCTTCTTGCCTGTCCTTCAACTGTGGCACATTCAATTTAATATAAGTAACTACAATTTTGTTTTCCTGAAAAAAAATTTTAAATCCCAGTTTACGTGAACAGGCTCCATCTCACCACTAGGACAGGGGTACAGAGATACCACTACCAAGCATCTGTAGGGCAATATTACTGCGCTTTTCATTCTTTCATGTACTTTACTAATGCAGGATAGAAAACAAATCCTCCTTATGTATGTCAATTATTCCTTTAACTTGCAACTCCTATGTTGAATACATCTGTCGGAAGTCAACTTTAAATTGTCCTTGCTCTGAAAATTCTCAACTCCCGGTGATTTGCGTCGCCTCTGACTTTTCCCAACCTGGATACTATATATATATATATATATATTATAGTATATATATATTAATAAATACGTATATATATATAATAATATATATATAATATATACATATATAATCACAATGATAAAACTATATATAAAAACTCAATATATATATATCATATATATATATATAGTGTGGTGTGTGTGAAAGTGAGCTGCATTATGTGTAAGTATAACTTGCTGTAGATAATGCTTGATTAGACAAAACCTAAGGAATCCACTAGAGAAGGAAAAAGAGTATGAATGTCTCATTGTGCGTTTTTCTTCTAAAAGTCAAAAAGGCTCCAACAAAACTCATAATCATAATTTAGATTAGCTAATGAATTGCTTGAATTTAAATTTGACTAAGTAAGTTGTCATGCAAAGAAAGAGCCGTTACCCCGAATGCCACGCTGGGAACAAAGAAAGTTCACTCAGTAGGTAGCTATGATAAAGATAACAGTGTGGGTCCATGACAGTGCATAACTAGTGGAGAGTGACTGTGGGTGCGTGGGAACCTCCTCAGATATTACACACACATACAGAAATAGTTTCGTTAATAAAAATCATCAACAGTGCCTCACCTGAAAATTCTCAGATAAAGGGGGTCATGTCCCCCACCCCAAGTAAAAATTCCATTGTTACGCCAATGTCAGAGTCAGACAAGGGGGGGGGGGACATAACCGTGGATGTGCAACTTGAATTCACTAAAATAAACATATATTAACTAATGCTTATTATTATCCTGTAATTAGTTACATAAAATCAATGTCCCAATCTACAGCGTGATCATATTCAATAGCAAATTATTTCAAGCAAATATTTTCCTTTGTTTATATGCCTTAATAAGCTTATGCAGTGCCTGAAGCATTTCATACATCGATATCTCATTCTATCCATAATAACATAATATATATATATATGCTAATATTATATTATATAATCGAATACTACAAATATTAGCGCATATTATTCATATCTATATATTATATATATATTAGTATATGACAATATTTATAATTATTATATTATATATATACTACTTAAGTAATTATATAATATGATAGCACAATTTACAAGTAGATAATACACTACTAAATATATATATATAATAATAGCAAATATATAACTATATAAATAGCACACTAGATTATTTATGTTTTAACTAGTAATGAGGTTTTGTTGTGCACAAAAGATCAACAAAATTATATATTCCATATGTATTACATTATATACTGACCATAAGCTAATCAAAACATATCATTTATGCAGCGTAAAAATGTAGCTAGTCATTCGGCATTTATTTATGCTGACATATATATCTGTAGCTTTAGTATGGATAAAATTTGAATAAAATATAATTGATATAGACTAATCAACACCACATTTACATTTTCAAATTCTCAATTGCGGTATACGATTAACTTTTTATAGTATATTAATAAGAGCATGTAAACAATAATTTGCTGTAGAATGCCCCATATCGATAGCCATAAATAGACGATCTACATCACACTACTGATATACTATATAATACTGAATACTACTACTACTACTTTATACAACTAACTACTACTACTACTACTACTGACTACTGACTACTGACTACTGAAATACTATAATATTAACAAAAATAATAATAACTAATAATAAATAAATAATAATATATACAGTATAACGAAATAAATAATAATAATAATATAAATAATAATAATACATTCAATAGATAATAATAATAATGAATAAGGAAATAAAATCTAATATATACATGAATAAATAATAGATCGAATCCTGACATAAAATAATAATAATAATAATAATAATAATAATAATAATAATAATAATAATAATAATAATAATAATAATAATAATAATAATAATAATAATAATAATAATAATAATAATGAATAATAAAAATAATAATAAAAATAATGACTGGATTCAATAACATAACTTCTTAAGAGTGTGTATATGTCGTTTATGACAGGTATATAAACTTAATATTAATTAAGAGCCGAAATTTCCGTATTGAAACTGTAAATTATACACATTACAAGTATATGACACAACTCTTCATTAAAAGATTGAAGATCTTCAATTACCTCTTTAATGCCCTTAAAGAACATCGTTAAAGTGAAAATGTTTATTTTGGGAACTCTCCATCAGCTCTCAGACCCTTAATTTGACACCTTTTAAAATAGAATGTATAAGTAAAGGACCAGAGAAGGGCTATAGATATCGTTTCATTTATTATTAGTTTTAAATGCGGAAAACAAAAGGACTATCGTTAATGACTTACCAACAATGGATAAAGGAATTAAATAAAATTATTTACCTTTATTGAGCAAAGAAAACAAACGCTCCTTTTCTGATTAAGCAATTAACACCTTTTCTTCTTGCAGCATATAATTATAATAATTGCAATAACTTAAAGATAATAGCTTAAACAATAATATTAAAGAATGTAGTTAATATTTAATATTATCTCACACAAAATTATTATAAAATAGCATTCATGCCTGAGAGTGTAGTATCCCAATAAGATCACTAGCCTGACACTATAATGCCAAGGGATAGAGTAGCGCGCATATACCAGTGCTCAATTACAGGTAGATAAAAGGTAGATAAATGGTAGATAAATGTAGATAAATAATAGGTAAAAGATTTACCTACCCAAGAAATGAAAATAAATCAAATCGGCATTTTCCCGGGGCAAATAAAAAAAAGTATCGATAATACCTCAAACTTCAAACAGTACTGGTGCTAACAAAGCTTTTATTTAATTAATTAAAATAATAATAATAAAAAAAAAACTTATCCCAGTTTTTTATTATTTATGAATAACATTTTAAGAAATTTAGAGGTGAAACTGCAATGTTTTATTTTTGGTTCCCTTAAATACTATATAAAACTAAACGAAAAGTACAGGTATACAGAGTAAGTTGTCAGAAAAAGCCTATCAACATAAAAATCCAAATTAATGATGTTTTGAACAATGCAAAAAGTAGCCCGAATTATGGGACGAGCGAGGAAAATTTACTACGGGAGAATTTTTTCTTTATCTATTCATTCTATCTTCTACACGTTCGGAAGACACCAGCTATGTCTCAAAGACATTAAAATTTAGAACTAATTACTTACTATATTGGTCGATTTCTCCTTTATTAATTAATTAAAATGTTAAAGCATTCACTATTTAGTCACCACAATGGAGTGGTATCCAGAATATTTCATAATAAGTTATCATTATTAACTGTTAAGATAGTTAGTTTATTAATATAGATATAATGAGCGAGAATATATGTAGTCCACTATACAATATTATATTTATTATTTATATAATTATATTATATATATCAGTACATACATTTCCTTGCTTACGAGAATACACAATTTACTATATTTATTTAGACTATGAGTATATATTAACATACATACCAGCAAACTATATACATATATACCGAAATCGAGTATATATATATATAATAATATATAACTACTAATACCGGCTATATATAGTATATATATATATAATATCGTGATATACGAATGCGACCACTATAAAATATTATTAATACACCTATAAACACATATAAAATATATAGTGTGAGGGAAAATTTATTTAAAAATAGTATTTTTCTGCTACCTATTTATATATTAATTAGTGAAACTAACTAATATATAAAAATATTATCTATATTAATATAATAAATAGTACTATTATATATAATGCTAATAAATATACTAATAATATATATTATATTATATAGCACATTTTTAAATACCTATGAACTCATTATAAATATTTATATGATATAAAAATTGCATTGGCATCTTGCATAATTACGAGTATAGATCCTAGATATATTTATTAGTATAATACATCAGCTATAATGTATTTTATATTTGAGCTTATACCCTCTCACACTTATGCAATTATATATTAGTATATATATATATATAATACATATTAGTAATATATATAATAGCATGATCGCATATACCGGTGTATATAATGATTAATATATTAGCTATATAAAAAGGTTACTAATATTTTTTTTATGTAATATGAGATGATTAATTAGATGTATAATTATAGTAATATTAAGATATATATATATAATTAGTATATATATAATTATTTAGTGAGCTATATAATTCTGTAATAGAATTAGATAGTGAGTTTAGTACTATGCTATAATTATAGTATAGTTAAATATATACTATATTTATATACTATATATAATATATATAATATATTATATATATATATATATATATTTAAATATATATATAATTTGATCACTTGAGTATATATATAAGGCTAATATATAAATTAATATACTGTATATATAATATTAATTATATATATATATAGTTATTATTATATATAATATATAGTATATATTAGATATATATAATAGGTATATTTTCTTTTATATGAATAAAACGTTTTTTATTATATTTATATTATTTATTGAGTATTATATTATTAGTATATTATATATATATATAGTTAAGTATATATATATATTATATAAATATGATAAAAGTCAGTTATATATATATATATAATGTATATTTATATCATTATATATTAAATTATATAGTTATATATATATATAATATATAATATATTTATATATAGTATATTATTATATATATATATATATATATAATAATATATATTATATAATATATATATATATAATATATATACATTTATATATATAATAATATATTACATATAAATTAATATAATATATATATAGTATATATAATATATATATATAATATATTATAATATATATATAATATATTAATATATATATATATATATATATTATATATATATATAATATATATTAATATATAAAATATATTAATTCATTTATATGTATATATATTAATTATACGTATTTAATATATATATATATATTATATATAATATTATATTATAATATAATATATATATAATATATTAATATATTAGTTGTCATAATGAGTGATCAGCGTGAAACAAAAATGAAGACTCATATTGATATGGGCCTTATATAACTGCTCTATTTAGTAGTACTTATATTATATACTCACCTATATAATATATGCTTAAAATAAAATGTATTAAAAAGAAGTGATTTTATTATGAGTAGATAAAATATATTATTAATATATACAGAGAAATGTCATGCAAGATTATGCTTGATGAGGCAGACAAAAATTCACAAATATATTACCAATCTTTCATGATAAGGATTAATGGACATTCTAGTGGGTGTTTCAGCCTCCTGCTATCATGAGAAAATTTTCTTGCATATGACCCAACTACTTTGCGACGCAGCTCACTTTCTTCATTTGTTTCAAATATCTTCATTTCATTTTTATTTATATTATATATACTTAAAGTATTAACTTGTAAAAGAAATATATATACAAAATTTGCAAGTCACTCGGTAACCCAAAAAGTTTTAAATTGAAATATCAATTATTATACATATATAAAAAAATAGATTTAATTATTTCATAATAAAATCTCGAATCGTATTTTTTTTTCTTTAAATTGTATAGTTATAACTTTAGGACATAAATAGCCATCTCTTAGTCTCTCACTTACTATCCTCTTACTATCTTATCTATCTCTCTACCTCTCTCTCACTCTTCTTCTCCTTCATCTCTCTCTCTCTCTCCTCCTACTCTCAAGTTCTACTACTATCTCTATTTCATCTCTCTCTCAATTATCAACATCTTATGTATATGCTTCCCATCAGTTTTATGATGTCGTAAACTCTACGACACTTCAACTTTATAATTTTATCCCTCAGGGAGAGTATATTAATTATGTAATATAGAGTACTATATAAGTATAGAATATAAGCTCTAGTATACTAGTGATAATATATATATCATCACTAGTTAGTGATAAAGTATTAATTATTATATTGACCATTATACATTATATATTATATATATATTATCAATATTAAGTGTATATATATATATATATAATTAAATAAAATATTAATATATATTTATAGTAATATATATTTGAGCCAATCTACTATAATTATACGTCCATATATAATATCACTCACCGAATACAATGTAAATATATCGTTAAAATTAAACTTTAATTTTAATTGCGTACACACCTAGCCAAAACACGCCGTGTAGTAAATATAACACTAAATTGCCACTAGTATATTTACTTTATATATAAGTATAGCTATCTCCACTAAAGTCCTTAGTTATCTCTCATTTAGTATATAGTGTAATGTATCATATATGAGTATATATATATATACAGATATACACACAATCTATTATATAATATAATATATAATAAAGATACACAGTATATAACATCAGAACACTTAATTTATAGAATAAATATCTATACTACTCACGCTTCACACAGCTCCACCCAAACACAGCGCTCGCGATCTGAGTCTACTTAGCAGCCTGTCATACAGCCCAATAATATTAGTCAGAGTATAGCAAGAGAGCTCACTGTAATTTTAATATATACTGTGTATGTGAACTCGTCAATCACTTAGAGCAGTAATAAACTAAATATATATATAATGAGAGAAAAAGTTATCACGATGCTATATACAGAGCGCGTATACATAAAAAAACTCAGTAGTAAAAATATATATGTATAAAGAAATATATAATAAAATATATAGAGAGAGAAATGACCATAAATTTTTTTTTAGACATCTCTTATTATTATGAAGGCATTAAATTTAAATCTATACTCCAAAGTCGTTATTATATATTATGGGCTTAGGTAAGAAAATCTGTTGATTACTTCTCCGTCACATCATGGTCAGGGTCCACGTCCAACGTGAAGTATCATTAGAGAAATGTTGACAGAACCTCTCTTTTTCCATATTATGTGAGTTGTCTATATCCATTTGTCTGACTTTCTATCTTGTCTGCTTGCAATCCCCCCACCTCCTATATCACTCACAATAAATAATTGCTATTTGAGTTTGAACTGTTTTCCTAAAAATCCAGAATAAAATTTCCATATTCTCATCTTATTATTATATACTTATTAGATTTCACCAAAATTTCGACTCAATAAATATAACATATCTATTAATACCCAATATGGATATATAGGAAATTTGACTAACACATATGATAGTTACATTATTAATTATAGGGAAACATAAATACTTTAATATAGGCTTACAGTATAAAAGGTTACTTAATCATATCGTAACGTATAGCTAAATATAAAAAATAAATAATTATACAGTATATATTAATATTATATATTATATATAGATAGTTGAATAGTAGTATTAATAAAGCATAATATTTCAAATATCTAAAACTAAAAATTAAATGATTAAAAATATTTACAGTTAACATAAATAATTAAAAAAATTAGTTACTTAAATTTAATAAGATTTATATTTAACAATTGCGCACAATATAGACAATAACTAAAGTTAAAAATTAAATCCCTTTGGGAGGAAACCAATTATAAAAAATAATAATAGTAAGATTATTGGTAAATTTATTTATCTATTATAATAAATATGAAACATGCATGATTTTATTATTTAACTGAAATACTTAAACACTAAGTCATACGAATTTTATTGGCGCGATAATAATAATAATAATAATAATAATAATACATAATAACTAATTAATAAGTAACTAATAATAATAAATATAGATCGAATAAATAAGAAAATAAAATAATAATAATAATAATATTAATAATAACCTCTTGAAAACGTTAATAATAATAATAAATATAAATAATATTTAATTAATTATTTTAAATAAATAAATAAATTTTGACATTTTTTAATAATAAGTTTTATGGTTTAATCTAACTATGATATATTATTAACATTCTGCAATCATTTAGTAAAGATATTTACAGGAAGTGATAAAGTATAACACATTTTTATTATAAATGGATAAACAAATAAATAATGGGCAAAGTAATAAAGCTAACAACTGAATTATAAATAGTAGGTTGAATTTATACGTGGATAGTTTCTAATTACACTTCTATATTATAAAGAAAATAACAATGTTTAATTTCCATTTAATAAATTATCCGACGAGTCATGCATAAGAATTATATAACATTTTTACACAACACACACACACACACACACACACACACACAAAATCACACACACACACACACCACCTACACACACACTACACACACACACAAGACTATCATCATACATTCAAATTGTTCTCATTTTACTTTTACTTGGACACCCTATGAAGTTAATTAAATTTATATAAATAAAGTTTTCCTTTATCATAATAGTTTTATAAATTAACTTTTCATATAAAATAAGTAAATTCATTTTTAAATTATTTTACGCAGTCGAATTCCTTGCTGAAGCCAAAGGAAAAGTAGACTGAAATCAGTTTTGAAATTTAATGTAATTAAATATAATTAGTTTGTTTTATATATTATATCTATTTAAATTTTACTATTTATTAGATAAGATAATATTAAATATATATTAATTATAATACATAGAAATAAATTTTAATCTTTACTAGAATATTATAAATCAATAATATTCGTCAATCAAAAAAGACATATAACATTATTAATAATGAGAACTAAAATTAATCTTTATGATATATATAAAATCATTATAATCCAATATTCGTCATATCAAATCAACAGACATAGACATAATATTTTATATATATATATATAATATTTAAATAATATTATATAATTATTATATATATAATATAATAATATAATACTATATAATATACCTACTCGTATAATATTAATATATATGTATACTACAGTATATATATAATGATATAATTATATTGAGTAAAATAATATTATATATTATGTAGTTAAGGATAATAAATCCCTACTATAAAACATATAATTTTATGACATTTGATTAAAAATAACTATTAATATATTATATAATATTATAACAAAATAATATAACTCACTATATTATATCATTATGATGCAATATCATCACCTAAAAGACACGCTGAGGATAGTGAGCGGTAACCATTATTATCTATATATTATGAGCTTACATTAATTTACTAATATCACTATTTGCAATATATAATATATATATATATATCTTATATTAATAATACGATAATATAATATAATAGACTACATACGTATATATATATATATAGTATATATATATAATATATAATTAAATATATACTTTGGGTTATTAGTGATTGAATGTGACGAAACGCTGATGATAAATATAAGTATCGAGCATGAGAGTGAATGAGAGAGAGAAAGAGAGAGAAGAGAGAGAGAGGATAATAAGAACAGGGAATACATGTTGTAATGTAATAGAGCTACTGGTAATGAACCACAATTAGAGATGTATATATAATATGTTTAGATTAGGCGGTGAGAGATAATTGAAGTATCATCAAGTTTAGAAGTACCATCAACCGTTAAAATATGGTCCGTGTTTTTTAGAGCGATTTGATTTAGTCACTGTTTATGAGTAAGTAATTCGATATATATATCACTTAGTATAAATAGATAGCCTACAAAATATGAGAATTCAAATATTTACAATATTATACAAATGATTTAAAACAATGAAATAAGTTTAAATAGTCTCATATAAGTATATTATAAAATCAAAATGTCTTACTCTAGTATACTTATGACGTCATCTTATTTTAGATAATCATACATGGTAGTTTCTACTCTTCGCATACTTGACAACTACTTCAGCAAATTTTAAATATTTTAAACCATTTTCAATGTACTTGAAATTAATTTAAATTAAGCTAGAAATAAATTTACCACATAATCGATGTTATTATATATATATAATATATTAATATATTATATATTATATATATAATGATATAATTATATACTATAATGATATACATATTATAATTAAATATAATATATTTATATATATATTATGATAGAGACTATATATATATATTATATGTACAGACATATATATAAAGATATATATCTCTAGAGTTAATTATTATAATTATATAGATATAGGCTACGTGTGACCATTCAGTACGGTATTAATGTCACTAGTAATAATATATATATAATAATTATTAATAGATACTTTGAGTATGTCACTCATAGTCATAATATAAAGAATCTAATTAGAATAATTGAATTATTAACGTAGAATTATCTTAATAAGAATATTATTATTTTTTTATTTTAAAAAATTTGATAAATGGTCACGCACTTGAATCAATATTTTTATTACTAGAATGCATGGATAACAAGATCTGACATAAAAAAAACCTGGCCTGATATGAGAGCTCCCAAACCACATTTAAAAAAAGTTAATTAAACACGGTCTACAAAAGTGATGCAACTGATAATTTCATTTCTTAAAACTATTAGTTATTATAATACTACTATAACTAATAATTTTATTGTGTTAAAAATGTAATATATATAATGTATAACTAGAGAAGCTATAGTAATAGTGCTTCTTTAGTACGCACGAATATCTAATAAACCTAAACTTCTTATTATTCTAAATTTTATATACCTGAACTCACAAAGTAGAAAACAACTACGGTCTACTGATAATACATATATATAATAGCTAAACCGTATAAAAACTATTTATATTAGTTACATATTCTATGCCTATAGAATATCCACTTATTAAGTGTACGGGATAGATTAATCATGCCGTAATGAGTACCTCTCCCTCTTCACTCAAGTATTTAAAGATTTATTACGTATATATATAGTTATTAGTGAAGGTTTCCTTTTCAGTTGTGACATGATATCATATCTATTTATTTTAAACTATTAATATTTTTTATTATCTTAATTATTAATATTAATATAATATTACATTATATTTTCATATATTTTATTTTTACTATTATTATATATTATATATAAAGATATATCAATATACTAATTATATTTAATTATACTATATAATTATAATAGTCTAGAAAGTATATAGTCGAGTCATCAAAAATAGTATATATGCACCTAAATTGATTTATTAAATACTATAAAATTATATAATAGATATAAAATGTCACAAAATAATAAATAATAATAATACATAATAATATTAATAATAAAATAATAATAAAATATATGATATATACATAATATATAATAATATTAATATATAAATATATATATATATAATAATAATAATAAATAATAATAATAAATATGGAGGAATGTAATGATAGTCTTCATTTCTAAGAAAGTAAATATTCCATGTCTAACCCTGTGTGGGGTCACATCGCCTAATAAGCCTGACGTTAAAGCATATATATCACAGAAAATCTCGTTTGCAATACATAAAATTTTACCCAAACTATAGTTTTTATATTATACAGAAATCCAATATAGAGCCAGTCATATTACACTATAGAGTCACTATTTTGGTTTACTATATTTCAGTTCCGTTTAGTAATACATATACTAACAAATTAACAAACATTTATAAATGCTACTACAAAAATACAAAACAAACATGTTCCAATAAACAAACAACTTCTTTAAATTTGAATGAAAATTCAATATTGTGAACTTGATTCACAAGACGTATAAAATACGAACAACATACGCTGATTTTACTCTCGCCGAATTATAAGCACATATATGAAAGGCCTTCCGAGTATAGAACGTTCTAATGTTATATACGCCTAAGATTTGAACCCAATGCCGCACGTCAGTTTTTCTACCAGTCTGTTGAGTTACGACGAGAAAAACATATAAATGTGCTTGGCCCATATGATAAGTATAACGAAAAAAGTTGTGCTTAATAGATTTGCGTCAATTTAATTTTGAATAAAATTTCTTCATAATTAAGAGAAGGGAGCGGTCAACAGAAACCATTATGAATTCGAAAAAGGAATCAACATAGATTCCGAATAGTGTGAACGAAAAATGAATTTCTGCCCATAATTCAAACAATTAACAAATTGATAAAAGAACGACATACCGTAAGGAAGTTCACATATTTGGAGAGCGAAGTTCGCTTGAAATTCGAATCAGTTACGGTGTATTGCTGAGTAGAATAAATGTTGCTTTCCCTGTGTTTCACTAGAGTCTATATCACAATAAACAAGGCGAGAGATTTGTTCGAGATACACCTACGCACGACCCCCAACCCCTTTTCCGAACAACATGTTAATGTCACGCATTATCGAATAATATGAATATGTCTATTGGAGTTCGGTCGTTTATGGTGAACCCGAATTTACCGACCCAAAATTACCGTGTATTGCTGTTATAATTCTAGTACTTGTGAGAGTTCGAGATATATAGATCCCTGCCATATACCTGTAAGAACAGAACGTTTGCTATTTCTAGTCTAATTGAAGCAAATGTTACAGACATCTGTGAATAGTTGTGAAATAGTATGTGACCCACGCACCATACATCCAGAGAAATAAATCCCAAAACATTAGAAAATTCAGTTTTCTTGGTAAAGATCAAAAATTCTCTACCTGTTTAGTATGTTTTAGTGTGCGTAATGGTCTTTATGTTTTTTCGAATCTAGTAGTGGGATAGTAATTTTTCCATTTTGGGCCTTTCTTTCTTTTTTCTTGCTGTCACGTGTTTCTCAAATTTCTGGGAATATAATTGCCTTTAATATTACTATCTATATATTTATTTCAAGCCAATAATATTTCACTCTGCTATTTATAAAACAGTTATTGTTATGTCGGTAGGTATTTGCTAGACTTTGTTGGTGTCTTATTTTATTTAAAATGAGCTA
Source organism: Trachelipus rathkii (assembly GCA_015478945.1). Classification (NCBI taxonomy): domain Eukaryota; kingdom Metazoa; phylum Arthropoda; class Malacostraca; order Isopoda; family Trachelipodidae; genus Trachelipus; species Trachelipus rathkii. The sequence continues at coordinate 15,150 of JABUQX010101657.1, forward strand.
TAAATTATCCCTTTTTTATATTTAAAATTGTAGGTATTCGGTGATAAAAATGTTGTTAAATCTCCATAACTAGTATCGAATCGACCAAGCCCAGTAAATCAACCCCATCGGTACACCTTTATCCTATAATATCTAAGTAATCAATAAGTTCTCCCTACTATTACAGCTTAAGTAATAATTAGAGGTCCTCCTTTCTCAGATTTGAAAGATTAGCATCTCCTCTTCTTTTGATTGAGCGAAGTCAATATTTGGCGAGTCTACGAGCACCCACTTGTTCCATGTCGAATTAAAAATCCATGCCACCACTAAGCAACCGGAAAAATTAACCATGGTGTGTTTGGAGTATTTTACTATTCGCCGTGATAGTCCATCCCCAAATTCTTGAATTTTACTGCTCTTTTTGGACACACGATGCGTTCCAGTGATTTTGTCGAATTAAATGAGAAAAAAAGTAGTCCTGAGTCGAGTAGTGTCTATTCTTTCTGTGTGTGTATATCTATAATTGCATGCTGACTGTAAATAGAATAGGTATACTCTCAAACAAAAATCGCACGAACGCTAACACATCTTACTACATATATTTTCACTCTATTGATAAGCCGTTAGTCATAAAAATTTATTAAGCATCAGCCAGAAATTACTCTAACGCTCAACTAAGTGTACAACGTAAACTTTAACAATTAAGATGCTATCTTACAGATCTTAGACTTTTAATACAGTCGCATTAGTTAGCTTGCATCAAAGAACATTGTCTCAGGGGGTTAAATTGGTAGATTAATCATATAGGTAATATATTAACATAATAAATATTTTAATCTTAACTTACTTGTATCTTATATAATATATTTATTCATATCCCGTAATCTAATTATTTGTAATTGAAATACTTTACTATAGTTTTTTCATTATAAAGTTAATTTGTCATATATACTTGAACTAAGATAATCTAATCCCATACTCGAACAAACCTTAACTACTAATCACGTGAACTATGACTAATCTGTTACGTTTAAACATAATAGTATCAATAATTTACCAATATACTCTAAGTAAGTACCTTACTAATACTACGCTCAAAATAATGATAATACACTATATTATCATCATTTACTTTAAATAACATATTGAGGAATTTACACTTCTGATAACTGATACATCGTGTAGTTATTATATGATTTTTTTCTTCGTAATTATTCGAGTTAATCTTGCTTTAACGCGTAAGAGAAGTATATGAGTTTGATAAATAAGTTGTTTTTTAATAAACAACATTGGTAATAATTTTCATACTGATCATATGAATAATGTACGCTTTAACTCAATTAATTAAGTTATATTATCATCTCAATATTAAGCTAATTAAGCTAACCGAACTAAGAAATAATGTATACAACGTTTATACCAAACTATCAATTATACGTTTACCTTATATGATAACCTGTCACTCCATTAACAAAGTCCAATCACTTACAACTAGCCTACGTGTAATATATGATATATCAACACTCATATGCGTACTAATGAGTTAATGCGTAGGGAGAATGATTCATTAGCGTATCAGCAACGTAGCCGAAATAAAATTATTATATATTATTAAGCGCTGCCTAGAAGAATTAATTAGTAGTGCTATAATATTATTAAACTAAGTACCTTATAAATTATATGGTAAATTATTCCTCATATACTTCTTCATAACAAAGTATTTGTGAATGGGGATTCCAGTCAACGTCACTATATATATATATATATATATAACGTTAACAAAACATTCATTTCAGTAAGTATTTTAATATTTATATTTTCTAGTCTGACAATCTCAACTAACTCACTACTAACAACAATACTAAACAACTAAACATAATACTAATATAACTCACTATAGATAGCTTAGTAAAAAATAAGTTACTTTATATTATAACTTATAAATCACATAACGATATATATATATTACTAATATACTAATATATTTGATTTGTTTATACTACGTAATTAATAAGCTTAATCATTTGTATTTATAAAACTTAAGATATTATTAAAATTTGAGATGTATATTTAATAATATCAGGGTCTAAATACGCTAATGTAATAAAACATAAAACTATACCTATATTAACAATATTCTTATAAATTACCAAGTAAAAGTTACTATATAGCCAGTATGTCGTATAGTAACATTAATATCACTTATTCTCAGCTTATATATTCTCTATACATTGTTACTTCACTAATGTTTATAATTGTATACTATGATAACTACTTTGATTTCGTATAAATTTAGCAAATGTTTCGAAGTATTCAATTATTCGGTGATAGGTAACCAACCTGAGACAAATGATATATATATATAAGGGTTTTGTTTCTTTTTATATATAATATTATTAACATAATCCCGTCAGATAATATATGACTAATTAACATGAGTATTTCCACATTCTACACAGATTGACTTAATCATTATAGCTACTTGAATTAAGATAGAATTATTATTATGTGTACAACTGACATACTTAGGCACATACTTATACCACTATATACTTGTCACACTCAAAATTAACAAGTTCCACTTATTTACACTACGGTTAAAGTAAATAGCTTGTACTATACAACATATGTTAAAACCTATTACATTTACTTATTTATACCAAGCTTAAATCTATCGATATATGTACATTAATTAATCTCACGTGTTATTTTAACCTAAACTACCCTAATTAACATAGTATTTTTTAACAAAATTTATATTTAACCTCCATTCAGGTATTTTAATTATCATAAGCCTCGATAACCTACTGTTATTACATTAATTAGTTTGAAGCCTACATATACCCCAATATACATAACGTTTATAATGTAATATATCTAATTAATGTAAGTAAATTGTTAAATAGGTAGTATTACTTGGATTTATTTAAAACGTACAGTAAATCAGTATAAAAATCTTAGCTAAAATTCAAAATATACTAACCCCTCTATCCTATAACCCACGCCACCCAAATGACCCCTTGGATCTTTAGATTCTATTAGTAAATTAGTCTATATGTACTAGAAGTATATTATCTTATTCCGTAGATATTTAGGGGAAAACTATACATTAGTCCCGCACTGACTATTAACGAAAACTACGTCACTTTGCAAACGAAATCCAAAGCATGAAAACCATATTTAGTAAATCAAGCAGTGTATGAACAGTTTATTACCTGCTCAAATGTTTTTCTTTTTATTATAATAATGATGATGTCAATATAAGGAAATTATAATACGATCATATGTTGTTGAAGTACAATAAGTTTGAAAATTAATATTATTCTGCGCTGTGACAACTGTTTTTATTCAGTAGACAAAGTTCTTCGATTATATAAATTGAAGTGGGACGCGTAAAAATCTCATTTTACATTCCTCGCAATGCTAGAAACATCGTGTATCTAAATTAATGGAACTCGAATCTCGACAAAACTTCCGAAATAGCAACACATACGTACCGATTAGTCACTACTATTATTTAACCTATATTAAGATAACATCGGATTATTAAGCATACGTTCATGTTATTAACACTCGCAGAGTAAATAGTATAGTAACTAACACTTCGTACTACTATAATCGATAATATTTCGTTTCAAATAGTTCCATAAATATGTTATCACTTTGTCAAGCTTATCTCTAATATATCAATGTTATTTTAATTAAATCGTTAGTATTATATATTTAATAAAACATTTATGCATAAACTCCTGGATCTTAATCTTCAATCAGCAACTAGTATATATAGTACTTATACGTTATTAATATATTTATACATCAAGTTCGTATATATGTTTTATAAATATTTTATCTATTATGAATTCTATCCTAAATAATAATAAAAAAAAAATGATTATTATCCAAAAATACAACTGTAGGAATATTCCACCTGTATATTTTTAATACCAACATCACATTAAATAACACTTATTTAATAACTGTATTACCTTATAGTGAATAACTCAAATATAAGTTCTCTTTGATAAATATTCACTAATAGTAATGTATGATAATAGGATTACTGTATTTATTAAGCTCAGTATATATAAATCTCTAATATTATTATGCACATTCTCCGTTTCTGGTCTAATACTATTTTTTAGAGAATATTATCATTAGCAATTAATTTAATTGTTATATCGATCCATTATGTCAATATTTCGGTATCTATGAATTTTCTGGTAATAAACTAACATCAAAATATAAGTTCTTTAATATTATATATATTAATGTTATACTTATATTGATCTAAACTTTGTCCTTTATGGGATTAGATAAAATAAATTTCGGGTATACTTAGAAAATAAAGCGATAAACTATCTAACTTTACCTGATACTATGAGATTTATTGTTAGACTAAATGCTCAATACCTATAACTAATAGCTAATTCCTTTGAAAATTTCCACTTATGCAAAATATAGTATAATAAAATATAATATAGGTAGTAGCTACAGTCATTACCATAAACGCGATTGTATTTTCCCTAAACTTTTTCCCGCATATATATACCACAAATACAGGTAAAGATACGTTATATTATCAAAACTCCTCATCATAATCTCGCTCAAACCAACGTGTATATACCATAAATCTAATCAATAAAGTACTATACTAAGCTCCTTGAACTGAATTAGTATGGACACTTATCCTTCCGTCCAATAAGCTGTCCATTTCGTATATTCGTAAGCGTATATATATAGTCTGATATCTTATTAGTATTTAATTAATATATATATATCAAATTCTAATTATTACTATTAGATAATAACGTAGAACCATTCGCAATCACACTTTCATCCGTGTCCACAACCTAATATTACTTACTCCATAACCTCCTAAAATAAATATAAATACCCGTAGGGTCCAATACCGTTTCCTTATACACATCTCCTTTACTCCCGGTTAAATTAGTACTATATTAAGTAGTCACTATTTTTTTTACACCAAAGTTAATCATCTAATTTCTCCCATTATAAGATAATTACTATTATTAGTTATAGTGTAATCTAAACTGTATTAAATGTATATATATTTTAGAACAACTCAGCTTACTTTACGAATAGTTATTCATTATAAATACATGAGGGTCCTTATACAGTATTAACTACTACTGGTTATAAAGTCGGATATTTAATAGGAATTACCCAAATAAGGAAATGGACCAGTACTACCATTATGATAGCATCGAGAGCTACGCCAGTCAGTGGTATATATCACGTTCGGAAAAGAGGTGCTCGTCGGCCTCGAGGATGGCGACCAGGGGAGGGACATTGGCGGGTTTCTACGCGGCGTTTTGCCCTCTGTGCCATCTCCATAGCCACCTCGCGAGGAGAACCCTGCCGCGTAAAATTTTGACCTTATTTTTTGTAGTTAATGATATTATGTTCGTTAATCGAATCACCTTCTAATTATATTTATTTTTTCTCGCGTATATTGCGTCTCTCGACTAATTCTTCATGTATTAGCCATCTAGTGGACTCACAAAGCCCAACCTCCACCCCCGGAGGCTGATTGTCTGGATATGTATTTTAGATGATTGTTCTTTGTTAATTTGAAAGTCGTTAAAGTCTTTCGATAATAAAGATATCGTTAATCGTACGGTGAACTAATGTAAAATGATTGGACATGATTATTAATTATATAATTTATTAATATTATTATATATATATATATATATTATTATATTATATATTATTATTTCATCTGAATATGAAAAATTGTGAATATATTTATATATATATATTATATATAATATATATTAATACTATATAATATATAATATATTTTCCCAAGTTAAAAATCCCTGCTTCGTTTGGTAACAAATTTGATGATAGGTACCCCAAATATATCAAAATAATATATATATTTATATTTAAATTAAATAATATAATATATTAAACTCATAGAGAGTTTAAAAAGAGACCAGCAGAAGTAGTAAATTATGAAACTTATGAGTCATATATGCAAGACGTGGTATAGGTCATCCAATTGGGAGCTCGATGTTGAGGCACAATAAAGAGCAAGTAACTAAAATGATTTAATTTCGTCTACAGTAATTAAGGATTCATTTCTAAGCTATAAACAACCCAAATATAACACATATTTTCCTTCTTTAAAAATGTGACATGTGAAATGATAACATATACAAGAATATAAACAAGAAACGCCATCCTTTATTTTTTTTTCAACCAATTTTGAGAAGTTTAGATCAACAGCAAGCTGGCTTCCTTAAAGATTAAAACCCTTATACATCTCATGAAGTAACTTTTCACCATAATACTCAGGGCAAAGTCTTAATATTATGAAAATTAATAATGAGAAACAAAAAAAATATTACTAAAATTTTAATCTTATGCGGCTCATTCAGTATGTCCTTCATAAATGGCAAAATCTTCCGCAACACCTTCGATGTAGGAGGATAAAACATTCATTTCTTCCAGGTTAATAATTCCAAGTTCTTTGTCGGAGTTTCTGATGTCAGTGTTTGCTACAATGGATGGAATACAGGCGATATTTTCTACCTTCTCTTTGCCAACTACACTTTCATGTTTGCGCAGATGTTCTCTCAATGTAATAGCCTGGATGAAAGCTTTTGGACAATACTGTTAAATCAAATAAACAAAATATATAAATAATCAATACATGCTTAGTGACGAGCTTAAATGTTCAATTTCATTAAGATTCAACTTAACGGATATTAAAGAAACCTTTAGTTCTACTTCATCTATATACGAACAAAAATCAATTGCTCAACTTACAGGACATTTGTGTGGCCTTTCTCCAGTATGCATGCGTTCGTGACGAAGAAGATTAGACACATGGGAAAACTTTTTGCCGCAAAAACTACAAACGTATGGAAATTCTCCTTTATGAAGCCTGGAACATTAATTAAAATATTAATTTACCGTTTTGATAATATATATATATATATATATATATATTTTTTATATATATAATATATATTTATAAAATATATATTTTTCTATATAAAATATATAAATATATATATATATATATATATATATATATATATATATATATATATATATATATATATATATATATATATATATATATATATATATATATATATATATATATTATATATATATAGTATATATATATATATATATATATATATATATTATATATATATATATATATATATATATATATATATATATAATATATATATATATATATATATATATATATATAGTATATATATATATATATATATATATATATATATATATATATATATATATATATATATATATATATATATATATTTATTTATATATATATATATAAATATATATATATATATATATATATATATATATGTTATATTTTGCATTAAAATATAAGAAAAAAAAATAATAATAATAATAAAAAATAAAAAAGGAAAATCCAAGAAAATTCATTACTATATGAGCATCAACTATGGTTACAAAAAATGACCAAAATATTAGATATGTAGAAAAGCAAAAATTGATTGCAACACAGAGAAAATTGCTGAGGAAATCAGAATAGAAGGTGGGGCAACATAAGGACTTGCAAATAGAATACAGGCTAAAGAAAGCCAAATAATAAGTAAAAAATAGTATATATGAAGATACTGCAAGCAAACAGGCTGTTGAAACAACAAAACTGTCAACTTTGCTAAAGTAAACAAAGAAAATAAAAGCAAAGTACAGCATTGAAATTCAATCAACATTAAGCCATTTGAAGAAGCACTTAGTACCATCTATTTCAAGAGCTTATTAATTTCACAAAGAAGAAACTAGTAAGGTGGAATTAATAGCAATTGACATTCTTCAATCATCTAATATATGAATAAAGAAGCCAGAAGAAAATTTAGAACATCAAGAAAAACTCTACAAAAGCTAAGAATTCAAAAGAAGAAATTTAATTAAGGAATTTGTCAGCTATATGATTAGAGCCATCTTCAAGCAACTTTATTGATTGATCAGCAGCCCCACAAATTGAGTAATATAAGCCACCACCCTAATCTCAGCCATTCTGAAATCCAAAAACATCAGTAATTAGAAGGTAATAGTTATATTTATAGGTATTAATATAGTTGGTGTGAATGTGGTATTAATATAAATAAGTAACATCTATGAGTTTTCAAACAAAAGCTAAAAAGGACAAAAATAAATAAAAAGTCCAAAATCAATATTTTTTATCTATTTCCAAAGAATTTATGAATACATTTTTTTAACAGGAATAACAATTTCTATGCATTTTTATGGATAATTATGTATAATTATATGTTTATTTTTTAGCGTTTAGTATTTGTACTTTTATATATTTATAGTTTGTTATATTTTTATATTTTTAGAACCTGTTCGAATATATCTACGATGTTTAAATAAATGCATATATCGAACCGAGTATCACAAACCACTGATGAAAGGATTTCTCATTGATGCAATTTCAATATAGTTCTTCTAATTAGAAGTTTGGATGAAGAACACAAAGCTGTCACTCAGATGGAGGAATGATCATCCGATTGACAAAATAAGTATAAATAAGCATAGCAAAAAAAATAATAAAATAAATAAAAAATATATACAGGTAAACTTTCATATACGAAATATAAAATTTATCTGTATATATAAATTGTGTTAAAAAATAACATCCTTCCTTTATGAGTGAATGAGTTCGATAAATATTTAGTTTTAATATTTTTTTTTTATTAATAATAAAAAAAAAAAATGAGCGATATCGATATCGATATCGATGAAACTGAAACAACTGAAGGAGGTTTTAAGGTTCCTTCAGGAAAATTAGCAGCGGTTACCTTTAAAATTAACATTATTAAAGGTAAATTATGGCATTCTTTCTTAAACGACTTAGATTTAAGCTATGAAATAAAAGCGGATGAATTAACATTAGACGCAAAGGTCGAATCTCTCAAAAATACTTGTAGTGAACTAAAAGCAGAATCTGTAGAGTCAGATAAAATACAGCAGTGGCTTACATTAAAACTAAAGCCATATTATGAGTTAAAAAGTGATATTTCAAAATATATGAATAAATATGAACCAAAGATTAGACCACAAGATAGTGCTAGTAATGTATCAAGTAAAGTGAGTAAAGCAAGTGTAGCTAGTTCAAAAAGTGCAATAGCCCAATCTTTGTTACTTGAGATAGAAAAAAGTAAAATAAAATTACAAGAGCATGAACAATACTTGGCAAAAAAAAGGGAACTAGAAAGCTTGGATTTATACCAACACAGTAGTCATATAAAAAATTTAGAGCAGAGTCTTATAAAAATCGAAGAAAAATTAGAAAATCCAATTTTCAGTATTAGCGATACCTCTGTAAAAAATGAAGAATACAAAATGTAATTTAACACAAACTAAAATAAATAGTATAGGTGAAAATAATATTCAGGAGTCTAATTAGTGGACATTTTTAAACAAGTTTAGAAGTGATAGCCTATTAATAATCCCTTCCAACATGTGAAACTGAAATATTTTACTGGAAAAGATCCGATAAAAATTTAAAAGATTTTATGCTAGTTTTTAAAACCAATATAGAAGGAAAATGGTGAAAATGAAATGAATAGCTTCGCTATTTCAATTAAGTATAACAGAAAGGTAAAGCCAGAAAATAATAGTAAGAAGTTGTAATGCATTTTGGATGAAATGTCAAGTTATAAAAAGCAGAGAAAAACTAGAGAAACAATATGGAAATGAACAAGTAATTGCTAATACATACCTAAAAAAGCTAGAAGACTGGAATGAAATTAAGAATGAAGATAGTGAAGCTATGGCAGATTTTTCTTTGTTTTTAGACTCTATCAATAATGCAATGGAAAATATTACTCCATTGAATGAATTGAATTCTACTGGTGCTATTTATAGAATAGTTAAAAAACTTCCCTACAAACAACGTGATAAGTGGAGATATAAAGTTGATAGTATGTATGAAGAAAATAAAAAGGTAAACTTTAGTACATTTACAAAATTTGTTGAAAAAGAAGCAAGAATCATGAACACACCACTGTTCGGAGAACTTGGCATTGGTACAAAACCCAAACAAGCCAAATTACAAAGTGAAAAAGGTAAGTCACTTTATACAAAAGAAAATAATAATGACCATAGAAATAATAATAATAATAATAATAATAATAATAATAAATGGAATAATAATAATGACAATAAAAGGAATTATGGTAGTAGTAATAGTAGTAATAATAATAACAATAAATCTCAGTTTTGCAATTTTTGTAAAAAGGATAATCATAGTATACTTAAATGTAAAATCCTAGAAAAACAAAGCCAAGATGAAATAATAAAGTTCATTAAAGACAATAAATTATGCTTTAAGTGCCTCAGATCAAATCATTTTAGTAATAATTGTAAAAGACCAGAAAAATGTGAAAAATGTAATAAGCAACATTTAACATTTCTGCATAGAGAAAAAGATAGTGCCAAAGAGCAAGATGGTTCAAATATCTCACCAGCAGCACTCACTGTGAATTTAGAAAATAAAGATAAGAAAGTAGAGTCAAAAGAATCAGGAAGTAATGAAACAAAAACCTTTCAGACAAAAGTAAGTAATAAAAAGCTATTTTATCCTGCAGTACCAATTAAAATTAAGCTTAAAGGTAAAGATAAAGTGATTAAGACATACATGGGTCTAGATACATATTCTTCAGCATGCTTTATGGATTTAAATTTAGCTGCAGAACTAGGTATGTCATATATGAAACCTCAGAAAGATATAGATATTACTACTATGTATGGACAACATAAAATAAAGACATACATTTTAAATAATCTAGAAATCTATGATATTGAGATGAGGAAATCTGAAACCATAAATAATATATACTGCAAAGAAAAATGGCCCTTTAAAATGGAAGAAAGTCCATCTATCAAAGATATAAATGGATTAGAATACTTGAATCATGTGCCCTTCAATTTCATAGAATCAAAAATTGGATTATTAATAGGGATGAACCAGAGTAAATTGTTAAAACCAATAGAAGTAGTAGAAGGTCATCATTATAACTCTCCCTTTGCAGTTAAGTATTTATTTGGATGGGCTTTACAAGGTTCGACACCAGATGGTATACCAGCTTTCATGAGTTTAAGATGTCATAAGACCCAAATACAACAAGAAGATGATAATTTGCTTGAAAAATATTGCTCAAGAGAGTTTTCTGAAAAGAATCCTGAACAAGTCTGTGACAGTGTTGAAGATCAAAGGTGGAAAAATAAGGTTGAAAATACATTACAAAGAACAATTACAGGTAAATTTCAAGTTGGTTTACCATTTAAAAAAGAAAATCAGCATTTTCCTAACAACAAAAATCAAGCATTAGCAAGACTGTTCTCATTAAAAAGTAAATTTTTTACCAAGACCAAGAATATTTTTGTACAGTATAGCGATAACATAGTGAAATGTTTAATTTACTTAATTTTGCAGAAAAAGTTGAGAAACATGAATTATTAAACAATGACAGATTCTATTTAACACACCATAGTGTAAACCAGGGGTGGCCAACCCGTGGCGCATGCGCCAAACGTGGCGCATTGGATGATTATAAGTGGCGCATTGCTACGAGCTACTTTTTGGGATATTTTATATTTTAACTGGGCTACGTCAGCCTATTTCTTACGAATTTATTTAAATGAAAACTAAAAATTCATTTTATTTCCAGAAATTTGTTAAATCTGGCAAGATATAAAGAAGTATGTAACAAATATCACAATGTTATTGTTATTTATAGCAAGTCCATCAAGAAAACCGTTTTGCGTTGTTTGTGAAAGTACTCTTTCACATAATAGAAGACATGATCTTAATAGACACTATAAAACACGGCATCAGACTAACATAGAAGAAAAAATGAAGCTTGTTCTTGCGTCTGAGTCTCGAAAAGAATATGTGACTAAGAAAAAGGAAGAAATCAGAAGAAGACAAAATATATATTTGCTAAAGTGGGTTGTGAAGACTTGGCGATGACAGAAGCGTCATATGAAATTGCATTAGCATTGGCGAAAAAAAAGAAACCTTTTTCTGGCGGGGAAGAAATTGTTAAGCCTTGTCTCCAAATATTTGAACGACATCTTGGTAATAAAGGTATTGAAAGGAAAGCAGACGAAAGTGCTATATCAAGGCAGACAGTTACGAGACGTATCGAGGAACTCTCTCAGGATGTATTTCAGCAACTGGAAGACCTTGTCCATTCTTGTACTTTCTTTTCTCTAGCTTTTGATGAATCAACGGACATATGTGATGTTACCCAGTTAAACATTTTTATAAGAGGAATCGATGATAATTTTAATGTCATTGAAGAACTTGCCAGTCTGGAGTCATTGCATGGTAAAACAAGAGGATCAGACATATTTGAAAAAGTAAAATCATGCCTAGAAAATCTAAAATTAGATTATAGCAAACTCATCAGTGTGTGCACTGACGGAGAGCCGTCAATGATAGGTAAAGTCAATGGCAATTTTTAAATCATCCTGTACTAAAATATCACTGCATTATACACCAAGAGGCACTGTGTGGAAAAACTTTAAATATGCAGCATGTTATGCTACCGGTTGTTAAATGTGTGAATAAAATTAGAGCAAGAGCATTAAACAGACGAGAATTCAGAAAATACTGTGAATTTGAATACTGTGATTTGGAATATGGTGAACTTGTCCTTCATTGCGAGGTGCGCTGGCTTTCTAAAGGACAGGTTCTGAGTAGATTTTGGAAATTGAAAAATGCTGTTTCTAATTTTTAGAACAGGAAAATGAGCTACCTGATGAAAGAACCCTATTATTTGACAACAACTGGCTATTTGATTTGGCATTTTTAGTTGATATTACTAGCCATCTCAATGATCTAAATTTAAAACTGCAAAGCAAGAATAAATTATTTCCTAGTTTAGTCAATAGCATCAGTTCATTTAAAATCTCTCATCTCTCAGTTAGAAAATGAGGATTTGAGTCAATTTCCACACCTGAAAGAGCAAAGTGAATGTGCTCTGGATAATAGCAATTTGACCAAATATATTGAAAAAATCGAGATATTGCAAGGGTCATTTGAAAGTCGTTTTCATGATTTTGCTAAAGAAGAAAACTACATGCTCGCATTTGTAAACCCATTTTCACTTAGTGAAAAAAACGTAATGCAGATGCCTAGTAACATACAAATGGAACTGATTGATTGAAAAACAAATTCATTATTAAAAATGAAATTTGATGAGCTTTTTCCAGATCAAAACGATTCTGACATAATTAATTTCTGGAGTTCATTACCCTGTGAACATTTCCCAGAGCTAAGAAAATTTGCAAAAAGTTATATATGTCGTTTTGAAATGACATACAGATGTGAACAAGCATTTTCATCCATGAAATTGATTAAAAGCAAAGCAAGGTCGCGAATAAGTGATTCAAATTTGAAGAATTCTCTGCTGCTCTCAGTAACAAATTTAACACCAAACATTGAAAGACTAGCGAAATCCAAACAGGCTCAAAAGTCCCATTGATGCCAAGTAATGTTAATGTGCTGTAGTAGATATTGTTTTACATAAAATAATTTAAATATTAAATCATTTAAAAATGTTAAAATGACTATTATGAGTTGTATGGCGCATCTGAACTCGTATGTAAAAAAAATTGGCGCATGGTATGCAAAAGGTTGGCCACCCCTGGTGTAAACCATCCACAAAAAAAAAAAATGAGAGTAGTATTTAATGCAGCTTTGCCATACAATGGTATTTCTTTAAATAATAGTTTACTCACGGTCCTGACTATTTTCGCAATGCTAATCTACAAGGTATCCTTTTTTAAGCGCTAACAGTAAAAGATTGAAACATATGCACTTTATCGATAGCAAGATATAGAGAAGCGTTGTTTATATTTCAATACAGGTACTTGACAAAGATAAAGATTATCAGCGCTTTTTATGGTTTCCTGATGGTAATTTAGATAAAACTCCAGAAGAATACAGGGTTAAAGTTCATATATTTGGAAGTGTGAGCTCTCCTTCTATAGCAAATTATGTTTTGAAACAAACTACAAATGTAATTGAAGCAGAAAAATTCAGTAATTTAGCCAAAGATACCATACTTAGAAATTTCTATGTTGATGATTGTTTAAAGTCTGTGAAATCAGAAAATGAGGCTGTAGCAGTTTATAAAGAAGTTAAAGAGATTTTAAAAATTAGTGGTTTTAATCTGCATCAAGTAGCTAGTAATTCAAAGAAATTTTTAGAAAATATTGAAAAACAAGACTTAAGTAAAGATTTTAAAGAAATAAACCTATCTTTAGATAAATTACCTTTACAAAAAGTATTAGGCTTAAGTTGGGACCCAGAAATAGATTTAATGAAAGCTAGGGTAGATATACAAAATAAAAATTTGACAAAAAGAAGTATACTCAGTTGCATTTTTTCCATATATGATCCACTAGGATTTATTAGCCCAGTGCTACTAGTAGCTAAAAAGATATTTCAAAATTTATGCGATAGAAAAGTTAACTGGGATGATGAAATTCCATTAGATATAAAAAAAAGTTACATAAAATGGCTAAATGATGTTAATAAGCTAAATGATTTTCAAGTTCCTAGGCCATACAATCCAAATTGTCTAAAGTATAAAAGTGTAGAACTACATTATTTTTCAGATGGTTCTCAAATTGCATATGCAGCAGTAGCATATATAAGATTCATTGGAGAGAATGATGAAATATATTGTTCATTGGTGTTATCTAAAACAAGATTGATACCATTAAATAAAAATTTGATGTTAACTATACCAAGAATAGAATTGAGTGCAGCCAAATTAGCTGTCAACATACATCAAATTTTAAAAAAATGAATTAGATATGAAAATAAACAAAGAGTATTTTTGGATAGATAGTGAAATTGTATTACAATATATTAAAAATGAATCAAAAAGATTCTAAAGATTTGTACACAATAGAGTTAGAGTTAATTATATTAGATCACAAACAGATATAAGCCAATGGAATTATGTACCAGGTAAGCTAAATATTGCAGATATAGCAAGTAAAGGGATATCTGTTAATGAGTTTTTGAACAATAAACTATGGAGCACTGGTCCAGAATTTTTGTACAAAGACAAAGCTCAATGGCCTGAGCAAAATAAAGAAAATAAATTAGATGATGAAAATGATGAAATTATAAAAAGTAAACCTGTAATAGCCACCATACAACTACAAGAAAGTTCAACAGACAAGCTCATACATTCTGTCTCAGATTGGATGAAATTAAAAACAAAAGTAGCATGGATTTTAAGAGTTAAAGAAAATTTGCATAAAAAAGCCTGGAATAAAGGTGCTATGAAAATCACAGAATTAAAAGATGCAGAAAAGGCTATTTACAAATATGTACAAAATAAAGAATTTCATGATATACAATACAAAATAAAAAAGAAAGAAGCCTTACCAAAGAGGCACATTTTGGCAAAATTCCTACCATTTATAGATGATAATGGAATATTAAGGGTAGGTGGGAGGAATAAAAATCTGAATGATGTATCATTTGATTTTAAACATCCAATTATCTTGCCAAATAGTCATGTTACAATGCTAATAATGAGACATTACCATAGAATTAATGGACATTTAGGAAAACAAACAGTTTTAAATGCTTTAAGAGAAAAGTACTATATCATTGGAGCAAGTAGAAGTATTAAGAAGATCCTAAAAGATTGCATTATATGCAGAAAGCTCCATACAAGGCCAACTCAGCAGTTGATGGGAGATTTGCCGAAAGATAGATTAAAATGTGATGTACCACCATTTACAAGTATTGGTATAGATGCCTTTGGCCCTTTTCTTGTAGTAAGGGGAAGAGGGAAGGTAAGAGAAAAAAGATATGGATTAATATTCTCATGTTTAAGTAGCAGAGCAATACATTTAGAAATGCTATATTCATTAGATACTGATGCTTTTATCAATGCTCTAAGAAGATTTATAAGCCGCAGAGGCAATGTGAAATTGATCCGATCAGATAATGGATTAAACTTTGTGAAAGCTAACAAAGAATTAAAAGGACAAGTTAAAAATTGGAATAATAAACAAGTAAATAAATTTTTTGAGCAAAAAGAAATACAGTGGATATTCCAAACCCCTCATAGTTCTCATAAAGGAGGTCATTTTGAGAGACACATTAGAACTGTAAGAAATATATTACAAGCTTCACTCTTAGAACAGCCAATAAGGTTGACAGATGATAACTTGAACACTTTATTCTGTGAGATAGAATTCATTATAAATAATAGACCAATAACAGAATTTTCAAATGATTTAGAAAACTTAGAAGCTTTGACACCAAATCATCTACTAACTCTTAAAGGTAATATAACTTTTCCTCCAGGATTATTTCAGGACAAAGATTGCTACTTATATAAAAGATGGAAACAAGTTCAGTATCTTGCTGATTTGTTTTGGAAAAGATGGATCAAAGAATATGTCCCTTTATTGCAAAAAAGAAGTAAATGGTTAGCAGAAAAAGAATCACACCAAGTGGGAGATTTAGTTCTTTTAATAGATGACTTCAAACCAAGAAATATGTGGAATTTAGGAAAAATAGTAAAAGTTTACAAAAGATGACTCAAACAGAGTGAGAATAGTAGATGTGAAAATAAATAAAGACAAGAATACTTTAAATACAACAATTTTGAAAAGACCAATAACAAAATTGATCTTGCTGAGAGAAAGTGCAGGATTATAACAAGAAGACAACAGAATTATAAACTTAAGGAAGCTAAGAATAACAAGAAAACTTAATATTCTTAGCAAAAGGGGGAATATGTTATATTTTGCATTAAAATATAAGAAAAAAAAAATAATAATAATAATAAAAAATAAAAAAGGAAAATCCAAGAAAATTCATTACTATATGAGCATCAACTATGGTTACAAAAAATGACCAAAATATTAGATATGTAGAAAAGCAAAAATTGATTGCAACACAGAGAAAATTGCTGAGGAAATCAGAATAGAAGGTGGGGCAACATAAGGACTTGCAAATAGAATACAGGCTAAAGAAAGCCAAATAATAAGTAAAAAATAGTATATATGAAGATACTGCAAGCAAACAGGCTGTTGAAACAACAAGACTGTCAACTTTGCTAAAGTAAACAAAGAAAATAAAAGCAAAGTACAGCATTGAAATTCAATCAACATTAAGCCATTTGAAGAAGCACTTAGTACCATCTATTTCAAGAGCTTATTAATTTCACAAAGAAGAAACTAGTAAGGTGGAATTAATAGCAATTGACAATTCTTCAATCATCTAATATATGAATAAAGAAGCCAGAAGAAAATTTAGAACATCAAGAAAAACT
>JABUQX010101657.1:35000-45895 GCA_015478945.1 Trachelipus rathkii
TACATTAACACCCTGGCAAATCTAGCTACCATCTTCCTCAAACTCTCTTCAGATTCGCCACAATGAACCAAATCTCCGCATATTAACGGTAGGTTATCCTCCCACTCATCTTCATTCTCCCATCATTCTGACACCATTTTCTGCCACCCCCACCTCTAATTCTTTCATAACCCCATCCATATATAAATTGAATAACAAAGGAGACATAACACAACCTGTCTCACTCCGCTATTAATACTAAACCAATCACCTTTTGACACCATTTATTCCTTACCACACCTTCAACTAGCTCCTGCATACATACTTTTGAATATCCATCAGAAGCGCTATCACCAAACACCATATTTCACTAACAACTGCCATAGAGCTTCCCTATTAACCGTCTATCATAACGCCTGTTGCAAATCCATAAAACCTAAAATACACTTATTCTTCTTTTTCTTCAATAATGATCAATCATTTGGTTTCAATGTAAAGATTTGATCCACACATCTCTACCACTCCTTAAAACGCACCTTGTTCTTCTCAATCAGTCCTTCAGTCACTCGACGCACTCTTCGACCAAAATACCAGCATATATCTTCCCCTAACAACACTCATAAACTAATTCACATATATTATTGGAGTTACATTTATCCCCCTAACCCTTATATAAGGGTACTATTCTGCTCTCCTTCAATCCCTCGGAACTATACCCTCCACAAAAGCTCTGTACACAACTTCCAAATCCAATCAATCACCATCTCGCCTCCGTTCTTGAACATTTCACCAGTAATTTCATCTATACCTCAGATTTACCATTCTTCAACTTTCTCACCCTACCCATTTACTCCTCCTTGCTAATAACCTCATCCCCAAAATGCCTTTTTCCTTTTTGCACCATCAAACCCCACAACACATTCACTATGCAATCTTCATTACCTGCCAATATTATGCAGATTTTCAAAGTGTTCTTTCCACACTCCCCTCACATCCATTTCATCAGTAAAACAAAAAGCTATGGAGGCCAAAAAATTAAAAAAATTCAAGAAACAATTTCAAAAAAACTAAACGGATTTCTCTATCTGTTTCTATTGATCCAAGCACTTCAAAGTTTGATGAGAATACCACTCAAGATGAGATTATTAAACAACTAAAAGATAAATTTTTTGAAACAAATGAAAGATCAAGAAAATTACAAATTTTAACAGTTTTACCAAAAAGATGGATTACTGTCAAAATTGAGAATAAATTTAAAGTCACTATTATATGGCCTAAGGCAAGCAAAACAACTTGCTAGGATGAAGGGCATTTTGTCTCTGCACAACAATAGAAAAATTTCATTTCACAAGATAACTGTTTGACTTTGGTACTAAAAATTTTTATAAAGATGAAGAAGTGAGCAGAATTATGCCTGGCAAAAAAGATTATAAATCAATTAAAAAGCTGGGACAAAATGTTCATGAGCAAAAGTACCCACTTTTGTCTAATTTAAAGGAAATTTATAAACTTTTTAAGAGTAAATACTCAAATACTAATATTAGTTTATCAAAATTTGCAGAACTAAGACACAAAGAATGTGTAATAACAGGAGGAGCAGGAACACGCGTCATTTGTGTGTGTACACATCATCAAAATGTTAAGTTGATGATTATGGGAACAGGAATCTCATCTTTAACAAAGGGTGAAAAATTTACATATCCAACTACCATCAGTGCCTTACATTAATTATGTGTGATCCTCCTACGTATAATTGTAATTTTGGATAATGTGAAAATTGTTCACCAAAAATAGATGAATTGGGATTATTTTTAACAGAAATTTTCAACAAAAAATATAATAGATGAGATTCAGTTTAAACAGTGGCTTTCAACTGATCGATCTACATTAGCAAAGTGTATACCAAGTTGAAATTTTCAAATTCCCTGTGTTTTCCCTGTTCTTCCAAAATTTTCCCTGGACTAAAATAAATGATGAAAAACATCATTTTATCTTTGTTATCAATAAGGAAAGGTGAAAAAATGAAAGCCCTCCAAAGCCCACCCTCTAACCATCCCAGTAAACAAATTTTCTAGGCCAGCTTTCACAAATTTAAATGACATCATACAATTTGACATTTTACAAGTGAAATTTATATTTGCATTGAAAATTTTTTAAACTTCCAAAATTATTTATATAGCCAAAGTTATGAACACAATCAATTAATTTTCTAAATATCTGCCAAATATGTTTACCAGGTTCCTGCTTTTGCTTTCATTTTTTCCCTTTTCTTTTACTTTATTTAAAATAAAAATTCAAAAAAAAAAGAAAACAAAAATATAAAAAAATTTGCACATTTTCTTTTCTCTAAAATGAAATAAAAATATTTTTCCTTTTCTCTAAAACAAATAAGAAAATTATTTAATTATAAACAAAACCAACTAAAAAAATATATTTAATCTTAAAAAAAAAAAAAAAAAAAAAAAAAAAAAGGTTTATGACTGTTTAAGAAAAGCTATTTTCTCTTCTAAAATATGAAGTTGTTTTTCGGTCTCTTTGACAATATTTCTCTTAACTTCTTCAGCTTCTTTAATCTCAGCTGCTAATTTTCTTCTTTTTGCACCTTCCAGAGTTTCTGCTTCTTTGGCACATAGTTTTCTTTTTAAGTATGCCTTATACTCTGAAGAAGCATTGTGGCAGTATGACATCATCTCATTTGTAATACAATAATCAACTCCTCCAGTATTTTTCATTTCTTCAGCAATAACTCTTTTAGCAACAAGTGAATCTTCAAGCAAATTTTCTTGTAGACCATGTCTGTTTGTCGAGAAACCTCTCTCTACAAAAGCATTCCCATGAAATAAAGAAAGAATCAGTTACAAAGTTTTTTGTTTCTTTTTGAATGTTTACATTTTTAAAAATTTCAATGAAAAGTTGATCGAGTCTATCTTCCTTCTCATCAAAATTTTTCAGAAGTTCAAGGACATAGGAATTAGATATCAAAAGTTCATAATCCTCTTTGATTATATCAGCCGTCGAACCATCAATTCGCTTGATATCAATGAATTTTTCAACACACATATTAATTCTTTCAGAGTTATTAGAAAGCATTACCTTCGGTGACAAACAACTTAATGCCTTTGTGATGGAATATTTAAGAGGACTTCTTTCTACTAACTTCTGGATAAGTTCTTGCAAGAATAACATACAATCTTCTCTAAATTTTAAAATTTCTGGAGTTTGCAGCCTTCGAGGTGCATTCCTAATTCCCTCTTTTGCTGTATGATACAGGTCCATATTTTCTGCATTTATGAAATTTTTTTTATCTTTAAAGTTAATTTTCATTAAAACTTTGACGTCTGAACAATAAATGTCCGGTTTTAGAATTCGATATATATTTAGAAGTTGATATATAAATTTTTTACTTAATTTTACTCCATATTGGAACTTATCAACAATTTAAATTCTAAGTACTAGGAAGAGGAGAATCATGAATGATATTCTTGTGCTCTTTACTTTCCTCCTCCTTCAAAGACAAAACACCTTTCTAACATCCCTTGAGCCAACTGAGCTTCCTTAAGATCTCTCTTTTTAAGAGAATTTCGAAGTCAATATGTGCTTTACTATACTTCTTTAGGGGTTAAGCAAAAATGATTCCTGATAATCATATAAATTGGATTGGAAAATTTTATTTTCCCTGTTTTCCCTGCACACTTTTCATTTTCCCTGTGTTTTCCCTGTTGGTATACACTATGATTAGAGTTCCTGAGTAGATCCTCTGAAGACTTTATTGATAAATTTTGTTCAAGTCTTGTAGATTTTAAAAAACACAGTTTTTTGCCCTAAGAAAGTCTCAATTAGTAATTACCCCTCGCGACTACGGGTGCCCAAATTATACGCGCAAGTACTCGTGGGTCATATTTTGCCCACACCATATTTTTAAGCTTTTTTTTATTTTTTGCCACTTTTTAGGTACGGATTATGTAATTCAGTCCTTTTAAAGTTGTTCTGTAGAGTTTTGTTAATTTTTATTTGTTATTACTATTTTTAAAAAATTTTTGAAAATTGAAAAAAAGTGGCGACCTTGACAGGATAAATTTTTTTTTTTGCCCAATCAGCACAAAATTAAAAAATTAATAAAAAAAAAACTATACATAGAAATTTGTTCAAATTTGGCTGTTATATTCCTAGATACGTACTAAATCAATTTTTTATATCAATATAGCCCAACAAATTAGCTGAAAATATTTATATTCGATTTTACCCTCGCGAGTAATTTGTGGTCCATTTTTTTTACCCACGCTACTTTTGAGCTCTTCGTAATTTTTTTTTAACTTTTGAAACCAATTGTTATGAATTTTTGGTTGTACATATATTTCAAACATGTTTCCCTGAAGAATAAACCTGGAACGAGAAAAAGATTGAACAAAAAAAAGTTTGATTTTTTTAATAAAAGAAAAAGTGTGGGCAAAATTTAACCCACGAGTACTCGCGAGGGGTAAATGGAGAAATACTGGTAACAGCAGATTTTGCTGAAAATTATTCTTTTATCTTAGAAGATGCTGCGCAAGGGTTCAATTGGAACACACAAGCCAATCTGTATCCTTTTGTGTGCTATTATAAAGATCAGGAATTAAAGCACTTAAATGTAGTTATGGTGTCTAACTGTCTCAAACATGACATACGGTTGCAGTGCATTTCAAAAAAAAAAAAAAATTAATACTTTTCTTGCAGCAAAAATTAGATTTTTCTATCACTAAAATAATTTATTTTTCAGATGGGGCTGCTTCCCAGTATAAAAATTACAAAATTTTTATAAATCTATGCAATCACAAAAATGATTTTAGGATGGATGCTGAGTGGCATTTCTTTGCAACATCACACGGAAAGGGACCATTGTGATGGCTAGAGCGAAGGAGTAAAAAGAGACTGGCAGCCAAAAGCTAGCCTCCAAATGATCAAATTTATGACACCAAAACAAACTAGGGTGATTTTCAAAACAAAATATGATGGTAAAAAATTTAATTTATGCAACAGCAGTGAGTGGAATGAAGAACAAAATATTTGACCCGATAGATTTGATAAAGCCACAACCATTTCAGGAACACAAAAACTACACAGCTTTGTGCAGCGAATGAAGCGACAGGAAAGTGAAACTGTTTTACAATTGATGAAGCAACAATAGTTGTTTTAACAAAAATCAGATGCAATATTAATTGAAGATGTTAAAGATTTCGTCACGTGCTGTGTACGATAACAAATGGAATTTTGGTTGCACATAAACATTTATGGACACTCTTGAAGCCAAAATTAATTTTTCTCAAGCCAGAGGACCATCACCATCTTTTCAATATCCTCAAAAGCCAGATATATTAAGGATGGGCAAGGAGATGGTTAGGGGAGCTTCTCGACTTCACCTCATGCTCTTCTGCTAACTATCCTATGGTCTGTGCATTGTTAAGAATCCTACCCCACCATCTAGTGGGAAGCAAATGGAAGATAAAGAAAGAAAAATATATATATATATATATATTATATATATATATAAATATATATATATAATATATATATATATATATATAATTATATATATATATATATTATAATATAATATATATATATATATATATATATATATTAAGATGTGCCGAATATTCGGTAAGTATTCGGTATTCGGTCTATTCGGCCAAATACCGAATATTCGGTATCGGCTTTTTGCGACTATCG
The DNA here is from genome assembly GCA_015478945.1 of Trachelipus rathkii. Classification (NCBI taxonomy): domain Eukaryota; kingdom Metazoa; phylum Arthropoda; class Malacostraca; order Isopoda; family Trachelipodidae; genus Trachelipus; species Trachelipus rathkii. Next base: position 40,686 of record JABUQX010101657.1, read on the forward strand.
GCCGAATATGAGCTTATAAACATAAAATTACGTCAAAAACATAAGGGAAAGTTTATGCAATTTAAAATTGAAAATTTTAGAAACGTATTTTCCAAAAAAATAAAAATATACAAATTTGGTAGCCAAATATGGCAAAAATCTTTGGCATTTGTCAATCCTATAAGCTGCTTGACATTTTTTCAAATTTCTAAAAAATAGAATTCATTTAGTGATACGGGTTAATGGACCAAACATGGTAGCTGGTATAAGGGAGAGTGGCCTGCTATCAATTTCATGTTTTATCAACATGTTGCAACTATGCATTCACGATTCAATATTATGTCAGAAGTCTGTTAAAAGAGATTTACTTGCATAAGATATTTTCCTCTCATTTTCACCATCACACAGCAACCGCAGCTTGCAAAGCTTAAAACTTAGCAGAGCAGCTGAAGCAACAGCAAAATTAATTCAAGGGGCGTTTCTACACGCTGGAACAGAACTTATGATATGCACTTAAAAGATTTAGTTGAACCAAAGTTCCCCGATCCATATTTACGCTGCTGAATGGCAATTAGAAAATGTTGAACTGATTTCAGTGGCAAAATTATTCCATTTACTTGAGCCCTTTGAAAACATCACTAAAACAAGCATTAAACGTGAAGTAACAAGTCGCCCAAGTGATCCCTTCATTTTAGCAATAAATTTATTTTTAAATAAGGCAAATTAAAAGCAAAAGCTTCAGGTTGAATAATTACACTCGTTGAAGAGGTTAAGGAAATCAGTAGAAAAAAAGACTTTCTAAGTTTCTATGTGATAAATCTGTGTGTGTACTACTTTCTTAGATCTGCGATCAAGCTAATTTTTCAACATGAATCAGATGAATCAGTAAAAAATATATATGGGTCGTTGAGGCATGGAAAAGAAATGCATGAAAAATTTAGCTCCTGACTCTTCTGCTGACGATGATTCACGTAGTGGGGAAAGTAAAGCTGAAGGTTCCATTTTCACTTTAATGGATTGTTTAAAGAAATTGTGCATCAAAATCGTCATACAGAAAAGAAAGTGAGTGAAAAAGAAAGTCCCATTCTTCTGACGATGTGATTTATTGTACATAAAGATATCTACCCACACCGATTTACAATCAAGAAATAAAAACTATATATAAGTTTGCCTACTTTGACCAGGAAAGACAATGATATTCCCTTCAATTGTTGGAAAAACACTGGAAATAGTTTATGAATTTGAAAAAAACTATCAATAAAAATTTACCTTTCAGCTCCACGTCATCAGTCGAAAGTGAAAGAATATTTAGAACAGGAGGAATATTATGAAGCCACAAGAAATAGGTTATCCCCTGAAAATGGAAAACTGCTAATGTTCTGTTATTTTAACCTTAGAGCTTATTTAAATGAAGTTAGTTTAATATCTCTAACTACGAAACTTTTCAATTTTCATGTTTAATTATTTTTAATATGGGAATGGTTTGCTATAGGTAAGAGAAATAGTTATTTACATTTTGTTTTATTACTTGTATATAACACTGGTAAACATGAAATATCTTGGACGGGGTTTCGCAAATGATTATTGATGTGCTGATTTCCAAAAATGTATCGGTTTTTGCAATATCACATCGCATTTGTGAGATGTGTGTAACACAGATTTGTAAAATTTTATGATTTTACCTTTTTCAAGAGGGTCTCTTAATTATGGGGATATATAATATATATATATATAATATATATATATATATAATATTATATATATATATATATATATATAATATATATATATTATATATTATATATAATATATATATATATATATATACTATAATATATATATATATATAATATAATATTATATATATATATTGGATATATGAAGGTAAGAGAAACAATCGCAATGATAGATACATGTCTTTGCTAGATTTATGGTTAAACATGATAATACAACTATGAATAAAGAGGAATATGGGACAACAATGAATTTAATAGAAGGAATGGGTTTAGTTAATGCAAACATACCTACGATGGTAGAAACTTTCTCTTCGTAGACGATCTTACTGTGCATAGCGTCTGGAATAATCCCTAATCAAGCTCCAACAATAGTCGGCCATCATTTTGATATCCCACTTCCTGGTAACGTCCTTTCATGAACTTTAGATCTTGATGGAAGGGTTCACCTGCTCATCACTAACATCGCTTAGGATTATCCGGAAATTTTCTTAGGTGAGAATGTAAGTTAGTTTTATTTTTTTTTATTTTTTTTTTAATTATTTTTTAATGCAACTTTATACTCGTTCTACATCCATGAGAATGAAAACTGGCTAGCAGTTCCTGTACAATGTTAGTTGGTTCTCGGCTTTCAGTTCCTCAGAAATTTTGTGCTACATCTGAAAAAGCATTCCACGCTCTTGCCTCTAGCACAGTCATTGTTGTAGCAAAGGCAACATCACGGAGGAGTGTTTCCGTATTTGTGGGCCATCAAATATCCCAGCCTTTTTCTTCTCGTCACTCGAGCAAGAAAACGTTGAGCATATATAGCGGAAGCATCCACCATCATGGTCCAGGGCCTTCACAATTGTTTCATCAAATCAAGTTTTTGTTTAGTGGAGGTAAGATGATGTTTTCTCTCTTGTACAAGTGGTTCACGTACGATGTTCCTGTCACCTGGCGTCACGGTTTCCCTCGGTGGCCATTCTCTTTTCGTCCAGTGATCCTTTGCCGCCCGGCTGTCCCAATAGAACAGAAGCAGGGATATTTGGTGAAACCTGCTTGCTGACCGAGCAAAATGTTTACCATTTTGAGATCGACGCATATTTACCATCCATGTACCTGATATTGTAGCTTCTCCAAACTGTCTTGATTTGTGCATACTCCTCTGCTCATGACCGTACCGGATACCCTACTGGAACCGAAAGCATACCTGTTGGCCGTTGCTGTAACAAACACATTTTAAACTGCTCTTGGAAGTGTCAATTAAAACAGTCGCCACTCACCTGCATCGTATGCGGGAGTCCCATAGGGAGTAGTAGGCCTGCAACTTAACACTGCAATACACAAGGTTACCATCTGGACTGGAAGAGCCTCCGCAGCTCTGCTTCTCTGTTACGGATAAAATGTTACTCTTGTGCCATGGTCCAGTAGTCATTTTCATGAAACCTCGAAGCCAACAGCTCAGGACAACTTCGCAAATAACAACTCTCATACAAGATCGTTCAGTTCACCCTGGGGAAAATGACGGACCATCCGACTGTATTCAGATGGATGATAGACATCATCGAGGTCATTGGCATCCATACATGTAGACGTACTAAAATTACCACATGCTTCCCGAATATCTACCGCAGTAAACTTTAGTGCTACTTAGAATTATACTGCGGAAGGTAAACGTCTTTTACAGCCTACGTAGTGGCGCCACAAAGAATTTTGTCATTCAAGGGAATATGCCAAAAATAGGGATCCATGATTGCACGAAAACGGGATGTGATACAGAAAATCCGATATATTTGGAATCAGCACCTCCGAATTACTATAGATTTGCTACAAAAGTCCATCCAAGAAAAAGTTCACCTTTTTTTGTTGACCAGTGTAAGTTTTCTTTATTTTCCCTAAATGGATGACCGAACTGTGAAATATAACTATTCGGCCGAATAGAGAAGTGAATTATTTGGCCGAATACTTTTAGCCGAATATTCGGGTATTCGGTATTCGGCTTTTTCACTTATTCGGCACATCCCATATATATAAATATATATATATATATATATTATATATATATATATATAATATATATTTAGTATATATATATATATATATATATATACATTATAATATAATATATTAATATATATATATATATTATATATTATATATATATATATATATATATATATATATATATTAAATATTATATATATTATATATAATATATATATATTATAAAGTAATTGCCAATCTTCACGCAATCTAAATTTGTATAGATAAAAATACCCCTAAAGCATTTTTCACCCTGCTGTATATATATATATATTAGGGATGGGCCGGATAGTGAATTAGCCGGATAGCCGGATACCGGATATCCGGCTGGAAGTTAAAACCGGATACCGGATATATCCGGTCGGATATCCGGCAGTCTGTATATATATAGATTTTTGTTTTTTTTTTATATTATAATATATATATATAATATATATATTATATATATATATATATATATATATATATTATATATTATATATATATATATATTATATTATATCTCTTATTCGATCTGATGGTTCTGATGCTAATTCTCCAACTGAAAAGAGCAAATCTCTTCGCCTCCTATTTTGCCTCTAACTCAACCCTGACAATATGTGGCATTCCTCATCCTTTCCTCCTCTCCTCTCAAGTGTCCTATGCCTTTTGCCTGTGATTACATTTGATCGAGTTGCATGGGCTCCTGAAATCTATGAATTAGGAAGGCAGCGTGGGCCTGGACGCATGTCCCCTCGAGTTTGAGGCAGGTGCTTCGTGCTGGCCCCGCCCTCCTTCAGGTATATTCTCATGTCTCAATTACTAACACTTTCCTCAGCTGTTGGAAAAAGCACGCACATGTCTAACTGTTCGAAAAAGGAAGCCGCTCATGATCCTTCTACCTATCTCCCTATAGCTCTCACGATGCTATTCTATCTAGATCTTTGAAACCCTTCTCACTCTCATTTCTTAGACCATCTGGAATCTCATTCACTTCTTTGCTATCGCCAGTATGGCTTTCCGGCGCTCGAGGTCTACTGGTGATATACTTTCCTATCTTACTGATTATGGTTTTCCCGATCTTAGGAACTAAGGGGAGACTTGCGTGGGGTGGCGGCGTTGACATATCAAAGGCATTTGACCGGGTATGGCACTCGTCACTGCTTCTTCCAAGCTCCCTCCCGGGGTTTCATCCTTTCCTTGCTTTACTTATGTCGGGAGTTTCTTTCAAAATTGCTCAATATCGGCTGTGTTGATGGGGTAACTTCTTCTTCATTTTTGTCAATAGTTGCTGTTCCTTCAGGGTTCTGTCTGTATCTCCATACTTATTCTACTTTTCATTAATGATCTTTCACCTGCCACATATAACTCTATCCACTCGTATTCCGATGAATCGACCCTTCATTCTTTAACTGATATCAATTCTACTCCCACTTTTACTTCTGGAATTGCCTCTCGTCTTAATCTTTCCGATTTTATTCTCGCTGATGGAGA
>JABUQX010101658.1:7500-10000 GCA_015478945.1 Trachelipus rathkii
TATTATATACTATATATGGTTCAGCATCCGAAAGCATCATGCATGTAACTTAGAAACTATACAGCTACACAAAAATAAATATAATTTTTCTTAATCAGGAGACATTTTTACCGCGATTAATTAAAAAAAAATAAAAAATAACGCTTTTTAAAAAATTAAAAATTGTTAAAAATGTTGAAAAAATTCAGTTTTTTGACAATTCGATGATGCCGCTCACTACGACTGATGACGGAAAGTTGCAAATGTTTGATTTTTTTTTTTAAAAACGGACAAATACCCACGGGTAAACAAGAACGAGATAGATAGAGTCGGGGTTTCTCGCCTACCGGGGGACGTCGGGGGGGACTTCGTGCCCCCCTCTGCCCCTCCGTCGGCTCGAACCCTCTAAAAGGTATATAAAAAGAAAAATAATAATTTGTGGAATTAATTTTATAAGCGACATTTTGGCACTTTTCTCTGAGACTGCAGCTTAGAAGAACTTAACGTCCATTATACCTCCTCCACTCTTCACATAATGATAAAATGGTGAGTATATTAATAATATTCGAATAATTTAATTTTTTTTTTTTAACTTTCTTGGGTAAAATGTCTCCTGATTAAAAAAATGATATTTATTTTCGTGTATATGTTATAGTTTTCTAGTTTTACATGCCTGACTTTCGGGATGCTGATCATATCATATAATATATATATATATTTATATATATATATATATATAGTTATATTTAATATATATATAGAGTACATATATATATGAATTTATTAGTATATACTATATATACTATATATATATATATAATATATATTATGTGTGTTGTGTGTGTGTGTGGTGCGCGCGCGTTTGGTGGAAAAACATGGAGTAGATATGTATGCCTGTGTTTTAGAAGGTAGAGGAAAAAAGAGGCTGGCGAGGGACTAGGTTAAGAAAGAAAGGCAACTAATTCTAAAAAAAAGGAGTGAACTCGACCAAACAAATCGGAATCTTTTCATCAACTCTGTAATATTTTAAAGAGAAATCTAATCTACAAATCTAAAATACTATATATTATACTATATACTATCACGTATATATATATATTATATATATATATATAATAGTATATATATATTATATATATATATATATACTATATATAAGTATTATAATATAATATATATATACATATATTTATATATATATATATATATATATATATATTTATATATGTATAATATTATATATAATATATATATATATATATATATATTATATATATATATATATATATATATATATATATATATATAATATAATATATATCTATATATAATATATTAATATATAATATATTATATATATATATATAAATTAATATTATATATATAGTTATATATATATATTATATTAATATATATAAATGTAGTCTTCTCTGGTGGGCAAGACCGGAGCCCTACCAAGCTCCACATGAGTTGGGCCAATCAGAGCACTTCTTACGAAAGTTATACTGGCTATCAGAAATAAGATTAGAAGATTTGAGATGTTTCCAAATCTCCCCGTTAAGGATAGACCCTTAAACTTTAAAAAGGGTCGGGAGGGGCTGCCTTTTTTACGGTGCAAGGCTGAATGAGTGCCACGTTTCCAGAAGAAGAAGAAGAAAGAAGAAGAAGAAGAAGAAGAAGAGAAGAAGAAGAAGAATAAAAGGCAGAGATAAAATCAGTTTACAAAGGAGAGTTCAAGCAGAGAAGTACAAGTTTTGAAAACCACAATAGAAATACCATCAACTCAACGAGAGCAGAAATATTTAGTCATAAATGAGTTGGAAGGGGATGGAGGAGTAGGAATAGCTCCGCAATTGTCTAAGGTGGAATTTTAGGCAAAGGTTTGATCGGAGAGTTCAACTCTAGCAGAACTCATAACGGCATTATATATACTATACTATATATATATATATATATATATATAGTATATATATATATATATATATATATTATATATATATATATATATATAATATATATATATATATATTATATATATATATATATATATTATAACTATATATAACAGGGTGATTCAAAACCTCTGCGACAAAATCGGAGGGGCTGATAGAGCATACGATAAGGAACATTTATTGTTAAAAAAGCTATTGTATGAAGCTTCGTTTCAAAGTTACGGACGATTGAAGGTACCTAGTTTATGTTGTGTGACGCCGTCGCATGTAGGTTAACCGTGATTTAGGTTAGTCAATTTTATGTGTTTGTGGGTCGCGTACATGTGTGTACTCTTCAACGTCCCTTCGGAAACACGTGGCAATTACCTATACCTTACCCAATTCATCGTTGATTCAGTACAGTGTAGGCAATCGATTACGAATGGATCACTACATTCTTCCCGAGTTAACTGACATGATAATGGTGTTACGGTGCTGTCGAACGGAATGGACGAAGAGCGACCTCATCGTACGGAACTGTTTCCACACAGCATCATCCCCACCACCAATGTTTGCTCGCCTTCATCAGC